>JAQGBS010000724.1:0-19384 GCA_034698545.1 Acrobeloides obliquus
GTCGAAAATCTAAATTTTTACGCTAAATTTCAAAAAATTTAGATTTTCGACGCGAAAACTTGATTTTCAGGCAAAACCGTTATCATTTTCGGATTGCCCATGGCCGATTCTCTATAGTTGAAAAAAAAGTTCATAGAAAACGGATGGAAAATACGGTTTTTACTTAGGTTTTTTGAGAGTGTCGATAACCCGCTGCAACTTTTACCCCCCTTTAAATGAGCATGGAAAAGGTGAAATAATGGATAAAATTGGTGAAAAAGTGAGACAAAAACGGTTGAAAGATGTTTTTTGCATGTTGGTTTTTATTTTTGCTCTTGTGGGTGTGCATTCGATACTAGCTCCCGAATTTTGTTCTTGACCAGGAACTTTTGAAACAACCTAATATTTTTGAAAAAAAAGATATTCTTGAAAAAATAGAAACCAACCCAAAATTATTTTTCCTAACACGTCAAGACCTATTTTGGAACATTTTGCTCCAAAATCGTCTAGAATAATGAACCCTCATATGAAATTCCATACCTATTTTTCAAGATTAACCAATAGGTTTGTTTATTAATAATTTACATATATATGCTATGGCCTATTTTGAATTTGAGTGCTGTTCTCACGCAGTCATAAATTCCCGCTAGGATTTTTTCTTCATCTTCATTCATTCATTCATAAGCAATCATTTTGGCCGTGGCAAAGTAATTTAAATTTTATCCGGAAGGAAGTTTAAAATCTATGCCATCGGAAATTTGTTTATGGAGGAGTTGATTTTTGACAGCAATTATGGTGGGGAAAATAAGTGTTCGGAGAGACCAAAATACGAATTTATTTGAGTTAAAATTGAGTTTTTTATATTCAATTGCATTTTTTGAATGCTATAGAAATTGTTAAAAAATAATTTGCATGGACCAGGAACCAGGAAGCTCATTTTTTCAGACGTCAAAAAATGAAGACTTTAATTTTATTTTTAAAAGTGAAAGGTGGTAATAGGCTTAGGCTTAGGCTTAGGTGTAGGCATAGGCATAGGCTTAGGTTTAGATTTAGGCTTTTGCTTAGGCTTAGGTTTAGACTTAGTCATAGGCTTAGGCTTTTGCTTAGGCTTAGGCTTAAGCTCAAGCTTAGACTTAGACTTATGCTCAGGCTTAGGCTTAGTCATAGGCTTAGGTTTAGGCTTTTGCTTAGGTTTAGGTTTAGACTTAGTCATAGGCTTAGGCTTTTTCTTCGGCTTAAGCTCAAGCTTAGGCTACGCTTAGACTTTCAAGTTTTAGGATACGCTTAGACTAGGCTTAGGCTTTGGCTTAGTTTTAGGCTTAGACTTATGCTCAGGCTTAGGCTTAAGCTTAGGTTAGACTTTCTTAGTCTTAGTATACGCTTAGGCTTGAGCTTTCTTAGGCTTAGACTTATGCTCATGTTTAGGCTTAGGCTTAAGCTTAGACTTATACTTAGGCTTTCTTAGACCTTGCCTTAGGCTATTATTTCCAATTTTTAAAATTTTTTTCTAAATAAAAAAGAACTGCAAACTTTGATCTAAGAAGTATAAAACACATGCCTTGTTCTCTGATTGTTTAATTTACTCAGGAAATTCCTTATTTGATTTTACCACAAACCCAAAAAACCATGTGCTTCTTCTATTCATTTCTCCCCTACGTGACAGCAAACAAAGCTTGGCACACAAAGCCGTGAAAAATTCAATTTTCAGTCGTTTTGTTAGATACCCATCTGAATCAGTTAATTGGTAGGGCCACAGATGCGTAAAAAAGACTTTATAAAAAAGTTGTAGGCGTCATTAATAGTGGGATTTTTGTGGTCTCTATGAGCTTATTCGCAGAAAATGAATAAATTATGCAAATTTTGAATAGCTTTTGACCTATTATTTGAGGTTTATTTCAAGAAATCTTAAGATAGTTCACATCATTATTTGTTGTTATTTTTATACCATATATATGTTACATCATATCTGAAAGTTTCAGATATTATAGACTCAGATAGGCTTAAGCTAGGCTTAGGCATAAGCCTATCCTAAGCCTAAACCTAAACCTAGGCCTAAGCCTAAGCCTAAGCCTAAGCCTAAGCCTAGGCTTAGGCTTAGGCCTATCTGAGTCTATAATTCCTGAAACTTTCAGATATGTCGGACTTTCAGATATGACGGTAACATATATAAAATTTTGAGTTAATTTTTTTAATTAAAAAAAAATTCGAACTTATGAAAAATAAAGTTGAGATAACGTTTAAAAAATTGAAAAGATGATAATAGTCTTACAAAGAGTTAAGTTTAGGCATAAGATTAGGCTTAAACGTAGGCTTAGGCTTAAGCTTAGGCTTAGGATTCATCGGCCTAGATATTTCAGCTCATTTGATAAAAAAAATTGATTCTTTCGATTTTCGAAAAAATTGAAAATTAATTTTTTTTGTTTTTCAAAAAAAATATCGAAATTTTAATTTTACATGACAATCTCTTGTTTCATTTGACGCATCTGCGCGTGTGTTTGTGTAGAATTAAAGTCCTATGTGGATTAAATTAAATAAATAAACGACGATTTTATTGCCGTCTCATCTTCAATTTTTTCGATCGACGTTGTTTTCTAGTTAGGTTAAAACCACACAAACTCACGAGCTTCCTAATCCGAAAATAAATTAAAACAGGGTGATGCCCCTCCAAAAAGTCAATATTTTGTTTTACGGATGAAAAATCACATGCACTTCAACCTAATTTTATATGAGCGTAAGATTCGTTCATGCGGCCATTCGTCTTTTTTGATTCTTTGCGTCACCAAAAATATTCTTTTTTGCACTTTTATGGAAGTTTAGCCAAATGTCATGTTATTATATGGGATGTTCAATTTCTCGAATTTATGAAAAATTTATGGGGATAAAAATGCTTAGGAAATGGCAACTTTTGATGACAAAATGTTGATTATTGGTGAAAAACGCCTTTGAGTAAGAGGGGCAGGAAGAAGTTCCCCCTTTCACATGGCGTGACTAGGTTTGGATTTCGGGGGAGGCACAGCGCACCAAAATGCTGAAAAGGTGCTGGAAAGGTCACAATTTAAAAAATGTCTCCATAATTTTGATCAAATTTTCAATTTTTTTCAAAAATTTATAAAACATGTGGGGGACCTTTACGATTTTTTCGGGCCTCGGCCATCCTCTTCGATCCCCAAACTTAAAAATTCCATTTTTCAAATTTTGTTACATCCTGATATCTTAAAGCGAACATTTTTTGCGCATTTGTATACAATTTCTTTTTATAAGTACTTCCTGAAATCCGATCCATCTAGGTCATCATCATCAACCCTTCAAAGATTGTTTAGGCTTTTTCGCATATATCTAAAACCCCACCTTCTTTTTTACAACACATTTGTTCAAAAAATTTGTTTCCTCGTATATTTGCAAAAAATTCGTGCGTCAAAAATATTGCACATTAGTCACAGTAAGAAAAAAAGGCGTCTGAAAAGCAGGAGAAAAGAATATTTGAACAAAAAATTAATTTTTTATTCGTTTTTAAGATTAACTAGCACGAGATTAGACAAAAGAAAAAATTGAAAATAAAAAAATGGAGACTAATTATGAAATTTATCGCATAAAAATTTTTCAAGCGTGAATTTTTAGGCTAAAAAATTTTTACAGGTCGCTGAAGCTTGAGTAAGAGTTTAGACTTCCTTCCTCTGATCAAATGTACAATTTTGGTGAAGGGATTTTCATCGTGAATGTACAAACTACCCTCCTCCTAAATAGGCACTCTAGCGCGCGAGAAAATTCCTCTTACAAGGAACCATCTCCAACTGATAGGCCACAATTGATATACAAACTGGCCTAAAAATGATCTTTATACCCGACTTTCGCGTAACAATAGCAGAAATTTTTTCTCGTAAGGCCATCTTGAGGTCCGTCGTAGATTTTTTATATAGATTTTTAGTTTTCTTAGGAAAGTACTTTTTATTTAACTCACTAGTGATAACGTTATCACAAAAATCGTTATCACTGTTATCAAAATGTGTTATCTTATCACTTATCACACCCTTTTATCATTATCATTTTGAATATCACTACTTAATTTTTTATTTTATTTTTTATTTCAACGTATATATTGTCTTTTTCCCGTAAACAAAACACGAATCCAAGCTCAATTTCACGCTACGAAATTTCCCTGGGGTAATTTGTCCTTACCGAATCCCAAAATCCACATATAAAACATTTTTCAAGCGTTTAAACTTTTTTTTATAGCTATGGATATTTTTCGAGATCTTTGCGTAAAAGCATGAAGAAAAATTTTTTTTATCCCCAAAAACTAATGATAGTAAAAGATTCTTCATGTGATTTTATTGGGGTTTGCTTGTACTTTTTACAATTTCCAAAAATAAAAAAATTTCGGCTTTGAAAGGATCGAGCACGTGCAATTAATATGAATAGCCAGCGTTTTTGTCATTAGGTCATGCGCGTTCAGCTTTTTGAAACCTCGGTATGATACAGAGTTTATACTCGATGCACATATTTTCTATTTTTGTTGACATAACTTTTGCTATTAGGCCAAATGTTGGGTTGTTCGGAAAGTAATCGGCTTTTTGCGTCTAAAAAAGTCAAGTAGTTTAATACGAAAATCAACCTTTCTAGGGTAATTTTATGCGAGGAATCGATTGCGCGCACTTTTGAAGCATGAAAAAATTTGCCTGACCTTGATTCAGGCAATTTTCGCTTTAATACATCAGATTCTTCCCCGATTCAGGGACAGGGAAGTTATGCTAGATTTTTGTTTAAAAATCATTTTCTGGGGTAATTTTATGTGGGGAATCAATTGCGCGCATTTTTGAAGCATGAAAACGCTTCCCCAACACTGGATCACGTGATTTTCGCTTCGATACTCTCACGTTCTCCCTGAATAAGGGTCAATGAAGAGTTTTTGAGGTGCGGCAATGCGCGCAAATGATCCTCATATAGTATCCTAAAATGGATACTGCTCTTTCGAACCTGTCAAAAAACCGAAAATTTTGATTACGTAATCTTGATGACCCCTTATGGGGTCATTTTTATAAAATGTTCGATGTAATCTGCAAAAGCCAATTACTTTCCGAACGACCCAATATAATACATAAATCGAGTAATCCCTCATTAGGCCAACTACGCTTCCGCTCAAAGTCCATACAATTCCAGACAGATATCGTCATAAGGACCTCTTGATACAGTACATATTCATCACTTGAATTAATGACGATTTTCACGTGATTTTGCGAAGTCAACAAATATTGTAAATATTCTTAATGGACTTGCGCTAAGTGGTTAGGAGCTTCTTCTTAAAAATCGGATAATTTTTTTGTTTGTCATAAAAAATTAAGCTCTAGTCTAGAAATTAAAGTTTAAAGATCATTTTAATGAGCTAACATGGCAAGACGGAAATTTTTATTTGAAATTTAACATTAGCTTATTGATTTTTTTTTGTTAATTTTCATTATTGATCTTTTTTTCGATTTTTGGGATAAAATAATTATGTTTTGACGAGCAAAATTTTCGAGTAAAAATTCATAAAAATTCGGTCAAACAATTCAAGAATTTTGCCTCTTTCCGTGCTCCGTAATATTCCGGCTATTTTTATCGTTCCGTGTTCCGTAATAGTTCTGGTTCCGTACTCTGCTGTTCCAGTTCCGGTGATTCGACCTGTTCCGACCAGTCTTTATTCTATAACTATAATTATAGTTATCCACCTCCTATCCCTCAACACCTCCATCCTTAGCTCGCGTCCTCTCTTTCTCCTCATCTCTCCCCCTATCCTCCCTCGCCCATCCTTTCTCAATTCCCCACCCCTCTTTTCCATCCCTCTCTCTCACACTATCATCGACAAACAAACAACATTACCAAAATACTATAAGATCAGTATGGTGTTCTACTAGCCCAGGTTCGATCCCTACCTATCACCTTTCTTTTTGCACAATTTTTTTCGATTTAAAAAATTTTTAAATCGATTTTTACCCCCAAACATCGAACTAGGGAACTCTAATTTTGATCTAGGGCCTATAGAATCAATTTACATTGACTTCGTTCAAATCTGGGACTATCACTTGGTGAGTCCCTTGTTAGGGGGATTTTCTATTCGAAAAATCGACTGCGCGCATTTCTGAATCTTGAAATTGTTTCTCTGATCCTGAATTAACCTATTTCCGCTTCAATACAAGTTCCTCTTCCCTGAATCAGGAACATGGAAGCGTTTTCAAGGTTCGGAAATTATTTGAGTGAAAATTGAAAATTTTTGAAAAAAAATAATTGTTTGGATGACATCATGTATAACAGAGTTGCAAAAATTTATAATTTTCTATGCCAGAGTTATCAAGCAACATTTTTACATCCTCGTTTTTTCTTCAAAATCGAAACTTTCAAAAACATATGAAGCGAGCAAGCAACATGCATTTGTTTAAAACACTTTATTTGATTACCTAAAAACCTTGAGATTTTGAGAGTGTAAGTCGGTAAGAAATGGAATTGAAATTAAGCCAATTTTGTCTAAAATTGATGACAAACTTACTAAAATTTTCGGCAGATAGGATACTCAATCGAACTTTTAAGGAAAATGGATGAACTTTTAAGGCGAGAACTTTAGTTAAGTTTTAAAAATGCCAGGAAGTTGGAAAAGTTTGGAGCTGCGGAAGTTCAAATTTCAATGCATTATCTATGCTGGGTTTTTTTAAGAGAGCATGAGATTTTGTTTGTTCCATTTTGTGTCGTTAAAAATGGATTTAAGATGTCAAATTTAGCCTAAGTCTATGTTTGTGCTCTTGCAATAGAGGACACAAAATTTTTTTTCATCTTTCTAGGAAACTTTTTTTGTCATCTTCTTAGGAAAATTTTTTTTAATGATAGAGCACGATCTTTCCTTTTTTAATGAACAACATTTTTTGTGTCCTATGCTGTGATTTTTTTTCAATCTATTCTATATAAGCTAATGATCGCTATTTAATGTACATATGTGTCATTACATTTTTATTATGTGATATTATATTTTTGCTATAAAGAACAAGGTATAGCTAGTTTCTTGAACCAGGTAGCATTAATCAAGGCACGGTGGTAAATCGTAATTGACGGAAAATCGTAATTTTAAAAACGAGTAATGCCATTCGACTCAGCAGAACGAGATGAGTAAAAGAGGTATATATTGTAAAAAAGCTAATAAGTCATATGGCCACATGGTTAGTGTGACAAGATTGTACTTATAGGCTGAGGGTTCGAATCCGTACCCGAATTAAAGTTTCCGATTTTCATGAAACTTTTTGCATATACTTATTTTTGATCATAGATCATCATCCTGTTAATATTTTTTTATATATAGGCGGTTTGACATATCAGCAGTGAGTGAACCAGCGCCATACATGTCAAACTATGTATGAAAAAATATGATCAGGAAAATGATCTACGACCAAAAATAGGCATATGCAAAAAGTTTGACGAAAATCGGAAACTTTAATTTCAGGCACGGATTCGAACCCACGACCTATGAGTGCAATCTATGCACACTAACCACTCGGCCATGTGACTATTTAGCTTTTTTGTACAATATATACCTCGTTTTACTCGTCTCGTTGAGCTGAGTCGAATGGAATTACACGTTTTTAAAATTTCGAGTTTCCTATAAATAAGTATGCTTCATTTTTAAAAATTTTAAAATGCCGATTTTGAAAAACCAGCTACGCCCATCCCCCCTCTAAAGTGCATTTTCAAGTAAAATTCTAAGAATGGGATTTTTCCGGTAACTTCTAACAATTGAATTTAAAAAACTAAACGGGTAGCAGCCCCGAGGGGCTGCGTGAAATTTCACGCAGCTCCATGGCTAACACATTTTGGTTTTTATAACAATTTTGTTCCGATAATTTTTCAACAGCCAAGGTTTTTTTAACTTTATTTTTTTGACATTTCAAAAATTGCATCATAAAAACTTTTCTCCATCATACAGCTACTTTTTTCATTTTTTCATCTAACCCAAAACTTTTATCTCCACCAAAAAATTATTCTTGGGATCCAATTTGTTTCAAAGCAACATAGAACTCCCGTTGAGATAATTGTTATACGGAAATGTCTAATTCTTCAATTTTTTCTCTCTGACAAGACGGAATATTTATTCTGCACCTCAAGCAAATTTACACGTCTTCTTTGTGTTATGCTTATCGGCGAAAAGGCAACACTTGGCCCGAGGACTCAAAAGTTCCTTAAAAGAGGATTAGAAATTGGTCGAAACATATAGGAAAATTTAATTAGATCGGAAAAATGTATTTTGGCGGCGAATTTTTGAAGTTCATGCGGAAGAAAATTTATGTATAAGGATAAGGTGATGGGAAAATGGAAATTTTGAATGGCAATTTTTTAAAGATCTTTATGGGTTCAAGGAAGCCGAAGATTGAAGATTATTATCACGTGTGTTAGGGTAGTTTTGGACTTTTATTTTTTAAGAGTACTTTTTAAACAATTTTCAAAAACTATTCAAAAATACTATCTTTCGAGTGTTTCGATTTTATTTTTGAACTTATTAAAAAATAAATAGTTAATAGGAGATAATAAAGCTATTTGGTATAGAAGGGCTTGGGCTTAGGCTTGGCCTTAATCTTGAGCTTAGGCTTGGGCTTGGGCTTGGGCTTAGGCCTAAACATGTCGAATATGTTTTAATTAACATAAAAGAGTAAAATCTGTTCATTCCATAAAGAATTTCTTGGATTGTTGTTACATTGATTTCGATATCGAAATGGGTTTGCTGATTAATGAACTGTGTGTTCTAGGCTTAGTCTTAGGTTTAGACTTAGGCTTATACTTGGGCTTAGGCTTGTCATGGGCTAGGTTTAGGCCTAGTCTTAAGTTTACGCTTAGGTTTAGTTTTTACAGACCTAGTCCTAAACTTTAGATAAAGTTTTCTAGACTAGACTAAAGTAAAGATAATGTATAAGCTAGCTCTAAACTTTTAACAGAGAACATCATTTTTGATAAATTATTCATTCACTTCCTTTTTTATATTCTTAAATTTACGCTCACATATTAATTGGTTATAGAATTTTGGAATATGTTCCAAGCTTAAACTTTTGCTAGTTATTTTTTCCCTGGAGCTTACCAATACATCATTTTTTCTGATTTTGACAGATTTACATCATTTTCTTGTCTGTCTTAAAAATGAGGCTAGCTCAAATTTTTTTAGGGTTTTTTCATCTGGGTCTATTAGAAAAAACGTGTCTTGTTCCTCCACCTTCTAATCACGTTTTAGAAGCAAAATTTTCTTGATTAAAGAAGGATAATTAGAAAAAAAGACACGTTCTTGAAGAATCGGGTGATGATCAGGGACCTTAATTTACGTCTTATAAAATTAACTCGCTTCATTCTTTGACATTCAAAGTGGATTTTTGATGTTTGACCGTGAAATTTTACACACTCAACTATTTAATAAGACTGAATTTTTCTGAGATAAATTTTTCGGAAAATCGATTTTAGAAAAAAACTATGAAATGTTCATTGTAAGCCAAGCCTTAGCCTAATACTAAGCCTAAGTCTAAGCCTAAGCCCAAGCCCAAGCTTATGCCAAGCCCTCTTATTCCCATCAGATTTATTATGTCCGATTAATTTTTGATTTTTTAACGAATTCTAGTAAATTTCTTGAGTTTTTTTATGGGCACCTTTCACGGGTAAGATTGTTAGGTCGGCTGATTTACTCAAAAACTTTCAAGCTTCACTCTTTGATCTACTAAAATCCTCTTACGCACACTCTGTTATACTTGTTTTCGATATAGTGTAATTTTTGCCATGATGACATTTTGGCTACATGGCAACATCTTTTTAAAAATTCCACCAACTTTTTTATGCGCTCATAATTATTTTGTTTATGCATGCCATATTCTTATTAACGTTGAAAAGACTTTTCTGATAGATTTTGTTATGTATGCTGCGTAATTTGCATAATTATGGGAGGACGAGGTACGTCAGAAGTCAAAGTGAGTTGCGTAAATGTCATTTTTGTGGAAAACAAGTGCGTTGAAAACATGAGTCATTTTTGAGGTCTTTATTTTTGTTTAAAAAATGTTCTTTTGAATGAATATAACGTCAAATTCATGTTCGCGCATTAAAAACTCCAGTACCAAAAGTTATCTCGCGGTGGTTTTTTGGCATAAATTGGAGGAAATTCAAAAAATGGGTATCGCTATTCGACTCAGCTCAACGAGACGAGTAAAACTAGTTATATATTGTACAAAGACGCTAACGATTCGCATGTCCGAGTGGTTAGTGTACCAGGATTTGCAAGGAAGATTAACGAATGCAATAGCTTTAAGAAAAGATTATGGAGATCCCATCTATCTACCAAAATATAGTCCGGTAACCAGCTTAATCATCTTATTCTTCCATCAAAGAAATATGCATTGCGGAGTACAGCATACATTCCATTAACATCAAAACGGAAAGCAGAAACCAACAGTGAAGGTTCAAGACCGGGTTGTTCAACAAAATTTTGCGACTCTTCACGACAGGATTCGAACCTGAGCCTTTAAACTGCAAATCTGTCACTTTAGCCACTTAGCTATGAGTTCAGGATGGAAAACCCACGTTATGGTATTCGTTCTACTCGTCTCATCGAGTTGAATCGAATTGCATGAATCGTTTTTAAACTTTTAAATTTCCCAAAAAAAGTAGTGAGCTATTAGGCCATGCGCGCCCTGTTTTTTGAAATCTCGACTTGAAACAAAGTTCATGACGTTTTTTGCTTGTCCAACTTTTTTTATCCCAACCAATTCATAAAAATGAGGAAATTGTGAAAATTTTTTGAATAGCACTTGTTTTCTACCACTCTTCACAGGTTATCCTCATCCTAAGAGCTCGTCAATCATACTTTCCGCATATGATTTTTGTGCTCTTAGCCCTTTGTCTCAAAAATACATGTATTCTCTATCCCTGAATCAGCCGTTTTGTTGAAGCTTTTTGTTTGAACAGTTCTCTTGGTCTTATGTAACTGCTTGCGCGGTCCGCTTGGGAATAACACATTTTAAATCTTTCAAGTGGCTAGGATATAGCTTGTGCGTAGTGAGTCTTTCTTTTTCTGTCTGGCCCAGGATAATATAGATTAAATAAATCTTGGGCGATTTTTTTTGAGGCTCAGTCCCACATCCCACTAGTCTGTGTTTGACGGGAAATTGCAAAAGGATACATTTATTGGATTAAAAAATAAATAGAAAAATTATCTCATTTGGAGGAGGAGAACGAGGAGAAAGTGTGGTTTAAGTTTACTTTATGACGTAGAAATTTTATGCGCCGCTTGGATGATGAGATATGTCAAAGAAAGTAATAGATCAAGTTTATTTTATATTTAGAAATTGAGTCATGGGCTAGCATGCTAATAGCTCCCATGACATATCGGTTTTTTTGACAAAAATTTGAAATTTCAAAAACTATCCGACTCAGCTCAACGAGGCGAGTAAAACGAGGTATATATTGTGCCTAATGATTTACGTGGCCGAGTGGTTAGTGTGACAGGATTTCACTTATAGGTTGAGGGTTCGAATCCCGCGTGGTCAGGGAAGCGTTTTTACTTGTCGGTAATCGTTACCTCACATAGAAAACCCCCTGTAGGGTTTTTTGGTGAAAATTGAAAAATTGCAAAAATCCCATTTTTTGTACCACCCTATACTTGTTTTTACCAATTTGATTAGAAACAAATTTATCCTATTTAGATCTAAACTTTGAACTCTATTATAACACACCCAAAACTGCAGCACCCAATTCTCATTTTTGGGCAAAACATGTTCATAACACAGACATCCACATCCACAACCTCATATAATCATTCCACCCTTCCTGTGAAGCATTCACAAATTCGATTTCGTCATTTTTATTAGACTTTTAGACTTTATGTCTGAAAAAATTTTCCCAGCTTTTCTTGATAGCTTTTTTTATCTTTGTGTATTCGATATTTTGCAATTTGTTTTGGCAATATTTTTGCATTTTGCAAATTTTTGGAGATAAGAAGTAGCAGACAGACCCAAACTATAAATGGTAGTGGCAATTTGATTGGCCTTAGATGACTAGTTTATGTTCTTTAATGGATTTATAAAAATCCCCACGGGCACCCCTTGAAAATGCAACTTAAGTATTTTCTAAGCACAAAGAGATAGAGAGTATATATCCAAAAAATTTCTTGCTTAAAATGATGGTTCTTTGAGCCTTGTGGATTAGTACGGATAGGATTAGAGATCTATGGAGTTTAGTTTGATGAAGTTTTTGGGAGGCTCTTGAATTTGTGTATTTTTTAACACGGGAATACTCCTTCAAACTTCCGGTATATTCTATTATTTTATGTTATTTCTAAAAGCAACAAAAATTTTTTGAAAAAAAATTTTGCAAACCATGAATATACTAGTTTTTTTCCCAGGCAAAATCAAATCGATTCAATTGGGATTCGAACCCGAGACCTTTAGACTCGAATCTTGGAGCACTACCACTGAGCCAAGTTCACGATAAAAATCGGATTTTTAATTTCGCTTATAATTTAGCATGAATTTTTTAACAAATTTTTTTTCAAAAAAATTTTCGCCAACTGTGGGGTCGAACCCACGATCTTTAGATTAAAAGTCCTACAATCTACCACTGAGCCAAGAGGGCTTATAGAAAGTGATTACAAAAATTTCTATGAATATTTCTATGAATTAATTTTTGCAATAATTTTTTTCGCGTCGTGAAAAGTTTGATTTTTAATTTCTAACTTTTTTAAATTTTAGCATATCCACATTTTTTTGTCTACTACCTATATTTTTGACCACATATTTTCTAAAATTATTCTATTTTTGGGATGAGGTTCAAATTTTTATAGTCTACAAAAAAAATTTTCTATCTAAAAATGAATAATTATACAGTTTGTCCTGGAGACAGTAGAAACTGGTCGGACTCTTACATGTAAGTTTTTTATTTGTGTAAAAAAGACTTAAAAATTTTTTAAATAGGCATATGCAAAAATTTTCATGAAAATATGAAAACTTTAATTTCGAACCCCTGATATATAACTTAAATTCTGTCACACTAACCACTCGGCCATGAGATTCTCTAGCGTCTGTGACAATATGGTATTAGTTTTATTCGGTTCATTGAGCTGAATCGAATGCCATTACTCGTTTTTAATATTTCGAATTTTCTCCTATTTTTACCAAAAAAATGCCATGGAATAATTTTAAAAAAATTTCGGGCACCAAATTCATGAAAAAATAGCAAAAATCTCAGTTTTTGAATTATCCTGAAAAAATTTAAAAGTTGAACAAAAATGGAAAAATTAAATTTTTAGGCTCTTCAACCAAATACTGAATGGCTTCCTCACATCGGCATGTGTCATCTTCGGATCAGTTGGCAATATCCACTCGATAAAGTCCGTCCATTTTGCCAACTTTGACAAAAATCGAGGAGTTGTTTTGGCGGTGTCAATCTTAGCATTGGCTATATGGGATACGATCTTGTTGTGGTGTGCATTTTTCTATTATGGGCTGAAAAGTTTGACTCAAGCTCCTCGAGGCGATCTCTTCAACTTGCTAACTCCTTATTTTCATGCTTTTTCTCAGATTGCAAATACTGCGTCGGTGAGTGATATTTTTAAAATGTTTTTGTGAAATTTTGAATTATGAAAAGTGCAAGAAAATCGATTTAACACGGAAATACTTCTTCAAATTTCCGCTATATTCTGTTGTTTTAAGCTATTCTGAGTAACATTCAAAAAAGGAGCCTTTTTTGCTTTTCCGGCACTACTTGAAAATCTAATCATAAAAAGTTATAAGCGAAACAAAATTGAGAAAAAAAATTTTCAAACAAGTTTAAATATTGAAACGAAAATAAAAACTTTAGCCTGCACTCAGGTACTTCGTTTCAATACACAGGCTTTTCATTTTTGCACTTTCATAAAATGAACATTGTAGCATTTTTTATAACTCACCAACACGAATAAAATGTCACCAAAATGATCAAACTTGAAAAAAGTTTTGGGTTATTGAAACGAAAAACGTGAATCAGGGTTTTCGTTTCAATAACCCAAAACTTTCTTCAAGTTTGATAATTTTAGTATCATTTTATTCGTCTCGGCGAGCTATAAAGAATTGTTACAATGTTCATTTTATGAAAGATTAAAAAATCGGTGCAAAAATGGAATTTTCCGCCAAAAGTCTGTGTATTGAAACGAAATGCCTGAGTGCAGGCTCAAAGTTTTTATTTTCGTTTCAATATTTAAACAAGTTTGAAAATTTTTCTCGCAATTGTTTCGCTCATAACTTTTTATGGTTAGATTCCCAGGTAGTGCCGTAAAAGCAAAAAATATTCCAAATTTTGTTTTCTATCAGATGACATAAATTCGTGTAGTCTGGTTCTTTAACTAATGTGTGCTGAATAAAATTTTAATCAAATATTGAGTGTCTATTTTTATATTTTTTTCTAAAGGTGCTCAAGCGATTCTTTTGTGACAGTTTTTCTAAAGTGCATTGCACTTATAATTTTTAGAGATATATTTATCCACTCTCACTTTTTACAAAAATTTTCTGTAAAAATTACATATTAACAAATTTTGTTCCAACTCAAATAACACATACAGTAGAGAGTAAAAAGATAGAAGCAAGCTACAGAAGCCAGGGAAAATCTCTCAATCTTTTTTTCTTAGGGGTTCCCCTTCCATCTCTAAGCTCTAGGACCGCCACTGGGGTTATGGAAAAATCGAAATTGCTGAAAACCTGCATGAATCTCCCCGCTCAGTCAAAAACCTCTAATATAAAGTAAAACAACTTTACCGCTCTTTTGGGAAGGATTGGGGACATTGAGCGATTTTTCTGGGGCTTCTTGCTTGTTCATATCCTTTTACTCGCTATTGTATTGAAAGTTAAAGTGGTGACAAATGCCCCGGAAGTGTCGTGTGAAACTTTTCTTTTTTTATGTATTTGGTTGAGTGTTTACTTGGGCGAAACAAAATACCATTTACAAAATATATATATTGAGCTAACGCTAATTTTTTCTGTCGACTTGTGCTTTAAAATACTCAAAAATTTGACGTATACAAAGTATACACACCACAAGTTGGTTTTACTATAAATATAACTTAAGAAAATGCAGAAAAATCGAGAATAGTTTGAAGTGGTAGCAAAGAATGGGAGGCTTACAAAATTTTGATTTTTGTGCTATTTTTCAATTTTTAAACAATTGAAAATTGCATTGGCTCATACAGGGTTGCCATTTAAAATTTTTGATAAAAAGCAAATAGGCCTCAGAAAAAAGCAAATGCTAAAATATGGCTAAAAATTAGCTAAAATAATGATTAGAAATATCCTAAAATACAATTTTTAGTCAAAAATAAGTATTTTTGGTGAAAATTTTTGACATCCGAATTTGACATTTTCTAAAAGAAAAACACTTCCTGGTTCAGAGAAGGCCTGTGTATTGAAGCAAAAAGTCGAAAAATCGCCTTCCAAATTGCATTTTTGCGACTTTTCGCTTCAATACACAGGCCTTTCCTGAATCAGGAAAGCATTTTTTCTTTTCGTAAATGTCAAATTCGAATTTCCCGCATGTTTTTACCCCTAGAGGTGTCATTTTAAGAAAAAAAATTTCAAATATTTTTTCACGTGGGCGGCCCCCCTCTCCTATTGTGTAGTAACTCCAAAATGTTTTTTAGATATGGTGTGTAGTATCGATAACTATACAACGATATATGGCTACAAGAGATCCATTTCGAACGAGCAGGTAAAAATGATTTTTTTGTTGCAAAAAATGTAAAAAGTCTTTTCCTATAAGTCAAAGAACAATTGTTATTCGCAAAGCTTTTACCACAGTTTTGTGACTAAACTCTTGTTAGAAACACAATAGGATCATGTAAACTGGATCAAACCTCAAAAATTTCATGTACTCAAAAAGTCAGGTGTGTACCCAAAAAGCTGGGTAAACCCATTTTAAAGTTATTTTTAGACATATTTTTGAGCAAAGAACAAGAATATTGGGGATCTAGTACAAAAAATATTGAATTTTGCGGTTGCACTTTCGAGTACTTTTGTTGAAAAAGCATTAAATTTCTTTACAAAACAAGTGTTTATAGGAAAATTTTGTTCACAGAAAAAATAGAGTGGAGAGCTTTTTTGGAGAGGCTAGAGCCTGTACAAAACTATGACTCGAGGCGGAGATGAAGTTTGAAAATATGCTCACCCTGTAAATATGCGAATTTTGAAAAATCAAAAAAATTGAATTTTTTCTTTAAAATTAAAACAATGCAAATATTGGAATTTTTTAGATCGAATCGCGTTCTCCTACATAACTCTTTCCACAACTCTATAGATCGCCGAAAAACCTCTATGAATTTTTTGGTGTACTGTGCCATTTACAGGAGGCATTTTCGTCCGCCTGTCATACTCAGCTTTGTTGCAATACTTGTAAATATACCTGCATTTTTTGAAATTGTGACTAGAATTTGCTACAGAATGGATGAAAATCGACATGGTTACGGGGTAAAAATATAACTAAATAAGAAATAAAAATGACAAATATTCGAAAAAAAGGTAATGGGTATTTCCCGCCAAGATAAAACAAAGTTTTGGCCAAAATATCGAATTTTGGTAAAACATTATCTCTCATGGTGAAGCGGTAAGAGTCTCACTTTGCACCCAAATCGTCGAGGGTTCGATCCCGCCAGGGCGTAAATTTTATTTGACATACTCATAAAAGTTGTTAAAGTAAATCCATGAAATTGTTCATAGATTTTGTTAATTTAAAAAAATTAAAAAATTTTTAGTTGTACATATCAGCACTTCGTCTAAATGAATATTATAAACTATGGTACAAAGTGGTTTTTCGAATGCTCATCACTTCTTGTGGCCCTAATATTTTTATATTATGTAAGAATTTTTTCTCATGCTTCAAAATTTTAATTTTTTCCTCAAAAATTTAGTACTTACTGTGCTCACTGTTTTATTATTAAAAGGCTCAAATCGGTCAAGAAGACAACTGTTTCAAATGAGTGAAACTTTGATCGATAAATATACTACAAAGTAAGGGATTTACGTAAAAAATTTTGATATTTTAGCTAAGTACCGAGACCGAGCGCCTATCAGCGCTCAAAGCGTAGACATGCATGGCATCCCTGCGTGGTCGTGCATAAATTATAAATGTCATCATTGAATTCTCCATGGCCGAAAACCTTTTTGTAGTCAAAATTAGCGCGTATCCGTTAAAGAGGCCCTAATTTGCATCCCCTCTAAAGAAAAGGGGGTAGTCCTTGTAAAAAATTAACCGTAGGGGTAAATGATCGACCCCTCATTTTTCTCCTCTTACCATCCTCTACATCATGGTATAGGTTGGTAACGATTTGAAGTTCACCATAAAAAAATTGCCTGTACACACGAACACAAGCGCTTTAGGGTCCCCACAAGCTATCGCACTACCACAAGCAACGAGACACGCTATCGTACGAAGTCATCGTACGAGTGTAAACTACACTCGTACGACGGACGAAATGGTCACAAGCTATCGTATGAATTTTGTACGATGCCATCGTACTGCGTCGTACGATCGTACGACAATTTGTGGCGATTTCGTCGTACTTTTACGTTAATTTTACCTTCGTACGATAGCTTGTGGGGCCGTCGTACTTTTGTATAATAGCTTGTGCCGTGCTTGTGGCGACCCTTATATCTTTTGATATTAGTTGAATCCCCCTTTTCTCTTCAATTTTTTATTTTTCAATTTTAGAGAAACCATGCAAACAATGATCTCACTTATGCTTGTGATAAAGTTTTTATTATTTAGAAGTTTATCTTTTATGGTAAGACTTCTTTTTACATTAAAAAAAATCAATTTTTATCATAATTTTTAGCTCGACATCTGGGAGGTTACTGTCGGTTTTGGAGACAAACTTCATATTTATATTTATTTGGTCGACATCAGCAACTTTTTGGTGCTCTTAAATAGTGCCACAAATTGCTTGATATTTTTACGGGGGTCGACTTGGTTGCAACAGAAAATTGTTGAAAGAACGAGTATGAAAAGGAAGAGGCAATTGTGTATCGATAGGTGATTTTTGTAAAAATTTCAAAAATTTAAAAAAAAATTATAAGCAAAATTAAAAATTCGATTTTTATTGTGAACTTGGCTCAGTGGTAGTGCTCCAAGATTTGAGTCTAAGGGTCTCGGGTTCGAATCCCACCTGAATTGATTTGATTTTGCCTGCAAAAAAAGCTGGCATATTCCATGGTTAGACAACTTTTTTTCAAAAAAAATTTTTTTGAATATTGCTCAGAATAGTTTAAAAACAAAATATACCGAAAATTTGAAAGAGTATTCCTGTGTTAATCATTAAAATAGATTTTTTACGAAATTTTTTAAAAATCGAATTTAACTCAAAAATTTTAAAAAATAAATAAAAAATATATAAAATTTTCAAATTTTTAGAATAAACTCAATCAAGCGAGTCAATCTCCTCTTCAAATCCTATCACAGTGCCCTATACATGACCAATCGCCAACTCGGCGTTCGCCTCCTCTACTCAATGCTCATCAAAAACCCTCAAATGATGACCATGTTCAACCAACTACCTCGAATCCCAACCCCAAAACTGTCATGCGGTTCAAGTTGCGGCTCCCTCCACCTGAGTTGTGCAACCGACTCAATCGAATCGGACGGTCCAAGTGGTGAAGGAGATGAGGAGAAGAGAGGGTTAACACCAGCCCCATATAGGAAATTGAGCACACCAACACCTGCGAGGAAGTCAAGTGGGTCGGATGGATGTCCATATAAGAGTATTATGATACAAGCTGGAAGTAGTCCATCATTGCAAGTGTTAAAATTACCACCAGTGAAGAAAAATGGGGTATTTGGGAATGCTGAATTTGTTGCAACAGCGATGAGTGTGAATAGAGCTGCGGAGGTGAGATTACGAGAAAAAATGGACTTAGGCTTAGGCTTAGGTTTAGGCTTAGGCTTAGGCTTAGATTTAGGCTTAAGCTTAGGTTTGGGCTTGGGCTTAGGCTTAGGCTTAGGCTTAGGCTTAGTCTTAGGCTTAAGCTTAGATTTGGGCTTAGGCTTAAGCTTAAGCTTAGGTTTGGACTTGGGCTTAGGCTTAGTCTTACGCTTAGACTTAGGCTTAGGCTTAAGCTTAAGCTTAGGCTTAGTCTTAGGCTTAGGCTTGGACTTAGTCTTGGGCTTAGGCTTAAGCTTACCTTCCAACATCCCAATACTTGTTTAAAACTTTTTTAAATTAGAAAAAAACATACAGATACTAGAAAAAATTACAAATATTTGGCGTTTTTTATATTTTTTTGTTATTCTGTTCTTTGAAACTTATTAAAAATTACTAAGAATTTGTTTGTAAAAGGTATTAGTTGGAAGTTAAAAGGCTTAGGCTTAAAAAGTTCAGTCCGGTCAGTCAAAAATTTTCATGGATCAAGAAAAT
>JAQGBS010000725.1:0-19373 GCA_034698545.1 Acrobeloides obliquus
TGTAGTTTGGGCGAGTTGTATTTTGGCCGAGTTGTAGTTTGGGCGAGATGTCGTTTGGCCGAGCTGATTTTGGGCGACATGTAGGATCGCCCTTTGTAGAACATCACTTTTTTTTCAAAAATTTATTTAAGGGGTTAAAAAAATTGATTTTTGTCAAAAATTGACGTCCGGAGGAGATCCATCTATGAATTTCACCCCCTCCTTTAAAAAACTATTATCTTATAGCAAAAATAAAGAATACCCAGGTGCAGCAAATTGAATCTCTCGTAAATCGTCCGCTGTGTATTGAATATGGCTTCGGCGATTAAATCTAGCTATCCGATTTATAGCTGCAGCAGCCTAAAATCAGAGCATGGTATATATATGTAATATGTTGTAAAAATCGTCATCAACGATAATTAACACAATCCAAACTCAGCGCTAACTATAATCGAACCATTCTGTGCTACACAGGCAGGATTTATACTCCCGTCGTATGACGAAAGTATAAATCCGGAAACGGGAATATGGAAACAATTGAATCAGGCAACTGCAAAATTTTTTACAAATTTTTCAATTTTTGACGAATTTTCCATTTTTGACAAATTTTTCGATTTTTTTAATGAATTTTTCAATTTTTGACTAATATTTCCATTTTTGACGAATTTTTCGATTTTTTAAATGAATTTTTCAATTTTTGACGTATTTTTCAATTTTTGACTAATATTTCTATTTTTGACGAATTTTTCGATTTTTTTGATGAATTTTTTGATTTTTGAGGAATTTTTCAATTTTTGACGTATTTTTCAATTTTTGACTAATATTTCCATTTTTGACGCATTTTTCAATTTTTGACGAATTTTTCCACTTTTGACGGATGTTTCGATTTTTGATGAATTTTTCGATTTTTGACAAAAAATTTCAACGTTTTGGTGTATTGAGCGAAGAAGCAATTGACTTCACAGTTTGTTGCTTGATTTTTTAGTGTGAAAAATTGACCTGGTCATATTTTTTCTGTTGAATAAGAAAACGTGGACTTTCTTCCAATTTTAACATCATTAAAAGCACGGGAATCGATAAGAAGTTCATCACCAATAAATGCGTTCTCCAATTGCCAGTTAGATAGCAAGAAAGGCCAGCTAACTAAAAATCCTTAGTTTAGCCCTAGGTTCAAAATTGTCATGGTAAAGTTCGGAACAGGACCCACTTTTCGAAAAAAATTTTTTCGAAAAGTAAAAAGTCCTCTGTTTCGAACTAGTACCAAATTTTTACCATAAATCCTAGAGAAAACTGGAAACCAAATCCTTGTATAAGTCGATACTTTGAATGAACACTTTCTACAGTCAAAGAAAATGTAGCACCCGCATAAACTGTGCCTGCCAACGCGCCGATCACATTTAGAATGATGTAGACTTCGAAGCTAATTTTTTGAAATATTAGGTGTTCCACAAGTTCCCGGAGGATTTTTTACATGAATTTTGGGCAGGAATTTTTTTCTAAAAACATCAGGGAAGCGTTTTCACGCTTCGGGAATGCGCACAATCGATTCCCCGCATAAAATTATCCAGAGTTGTTCTTAGAAAATAATTTTCCTGTCCAAAATTCATGTAAAAAATCCTCCGGGAACTTTTGGAACAACCCAATATACAGTGTGTCTCACGTACATTCATACCCTAAACTTTTGATTATATCTCAGACGAATAAAAAATTTTTTTGATGGGATTTTTTTAAGTGATAGTTGATGAAAAGCTGAAAAAATCCTGTAAAAAATCTTTTGAAATTCGCATATTTTAACACTTTAATTTTTACTTTGAAATTTTCAAAGTCGATTTTCTTCACCTTAACAAAATGTTAGAAATTTAATTTTTTTTTATGAAAATATAGAGCTTTTGTCCCTTTAACAAATGCAAAAAACCGTATATAAAAATTATTTAATAGTGCCGAGATATTTGATTTTGAAGTTGATAGTGACAAAATGAGGTAAAAACAAAATGACACGTTAACTTGTGGTGATGGTGTAGTGGTTAGCGTGCTCGGCTAGCAGCCAGAAGATCGAGGGTTTGATTCCCAAGTGCGTCATTTTGTTTTTGCCACATATTTGACATTGAAATTGATAGTCAAAAAATGAGGCAAAAACAAAATGACGCACCTGGGAATCAAACCTTCGATCTTCTGGCTGCTAGTCGAGCGTGCTAACCACTACACCATCACCACAAGTTAATGCGTCATTTTGTCTTTGCCTCATTTTTTGACTATCAACTTCAAAGTCAAATATCTCGGCACTGTTAAATAATTTTTATATACGGTTTTTTGCATTTGTTAGAGGGACTAAAGCCCTGTATTTTCATTTAAAAAATTAAATTTCTAGCATTTTGTTAATGTGAAGAAAATCGACTTTGAAAACTTCATAGTGAAAAATAAAAATGTTAAAATATACGAATTTCACAATTTTTTTTACATGATTTATTCAGTTTTCTATCAGCTATCAGCATCTCATCGAAAAATCTTTTTATTCGTCCGAAATAGGATCAAAAGTTTAGGGTATGAATATATGTGATACGCACTGTAAGTGGGCATATGTGGGCAAATAGTATTTAATCATTTTGAGCAAGTATAAAAAACTTTTTTGTTGCAATCTTGGGAGAAAGCTAGCTCCACACTTCGTGGACTGGTCCCAGATAGAGAATGAACTCATAGGTACATTCTCCATATACTTTAGTCGTCTAAACAAAACGAACTTCGGTGTAAAAGCCTTGCCAAAATCGATCAAAAGATCGACAGTAAACCCAAATACCATCAACCATTTCCTGCCAAAATAATCGGTAAGATGGCCGGAAACACTAAGGCTAATAAAAGAAACGAGTGGCATTAGAGTAGCAACTGTGGTTCTTAGCACGTCTGATTCACATACCCACTAAAAATTGATCGATAGAATTTTTTATTTTCCGATACCCCAAATTCCTCATACATGCTATACCAAGCATTCTTTGTCGTCAGATTCGAGCAATTGCGAATCATAAGACAAGCAGCAGATGAATCGTTTCTGATTTGCTTGGCATCCAGCTCGAATTCGTAATCCTAAAAATAATTTGGGCTTAAGTTTATGCTTGGGCTTAGGCTTGGGCTTAGGGTTAGGCTTAAGCTTAGGCTTGGGCTTAGGTTTAGGTTTAGGTTTACGCTTAGGCTTAAGCTTAGGTTTAGGCTTAAGTTTATGCTTGGGCTTAGGCTTAAGCTTGGCTTAGGCTTAAGCTTAGGCTTGGGCTTAGGTTTAGGCTTGGGCTTAAGTTTATGCTTGGGCTTAGGCTTAAGCTTAAGCTTGGGCTTAGGCTTAGGCTTGGGCTTAGGTTTAGGCTTAGGTTTAGGCTTGGGCTTAAGTTTATGCTTGGGCTTAGGCTTAAGCTTAGGCTTAGGTTTAGGCTTGGGCTTAGGCTTGGGCTTGGGCTTAGGCTTAGGTTTAGGTTTAGGCTTGGGCTTAGGCTTAGGCTTAGGCTTAGACTTAGACTTAGGCTTAGGCTTAGGTTTAGGCTTAAGCTTAGGCTTATTCTTAGGCTTAGGTTTAGGTTGAGACTTGGGCTTAAAAAGCCAGTCAACTTTTGGCTAGTATATATCGTTTAGTTTTCGAGATAAAATTGCGTTTGAAATTTGAATTTGTGTACATGTTTCCGTTGTAATACACAAACTTTTTGACTAAAATCGTCAAATTTCAATGTAAATTATTAGTTGTTAAATTAAAATTTTTTTCCATTTTTAAGCAAAAAGAGTCAATTTTTGCGCAAAAATTTTTTTGAAAAAGTGCATATTTTCGTTGTGATAAACAAACGTTTGTCAAATTTTTTGCACTTATTATAACCATACCTCATCATGGCAAACGTAAGTTGGTATAAGTCCACCGAGACTAAAAAATCCGGCTGCCATATTCCCGGCGGCGGTGATACTACTCCATTGTATGGTGATCAAAAAGAATAGCTATAAAAAAATTGAAAAAGAATTTTGAAAAATGCGTAAAATTGCATACTTGATAATATCCATAGCTGTTAATGGACTTGTAAATTTCGTCTAAGCTCTTCGGCAACTTGGTTTTTTCATTCATTTCTTTTGTTGGCTCTTCAAAATAAAAATTGATATATTAATGTTTACTGCTATGAAGAAGAGCAAAAATTTTTCGTATAAATCAACAGTTTCTTATCAGATTCTTATTCCTAAGGTGTTAATCTGGTAGGGAAAATGACTTAAAATTTGTATACATGTGTTCTTTCACTTTAAGGCATCAGTCTCCATCACTGATACAACGACCCTGAATCAGGGGCAGGGAAGCATTTTAGAGCTTCGAGAATGCGCGCAATCGATTTTTGGGGAGTTGTTAGGCTTAGGCTTGGGCTTAAAGGGGGGGGTGCGTTTTGCGACCATTTGGGAGAAACAAAATTTTTTTCGTAAAAATGATCCTATTGGGGGTAATTCTATGCGAGAAATCGATTCCGCACATCGAAAAAATCTGAAAATTTTTTCCGGAGTCAAAAAATTGAAAAAAATAACCCCTAATTTTGACGCAATTTTTTCCATTTTTTGACCCCCAGAAAAAATTTTCAAAATTTTTCGATGCGCGCAATCGATTCCTCGCATAAAATTACCCCCAATAGGGTCATTTTTACGAAAAAATTTTGTTAGGGGGAATCCCTAGGGGAATCGAACCTGGCTGTCTCAACGTTACTTAACTTGCCAGATCGGACAGTCGCCTTCTTTATAAACTGCGCCATTTTACTCTTATTTTTTACTTTGGAACCAGGGTAATCTATATATTAACTTCATTATAACGCTTAACTTTACATAACAAATTATTTTGTGTTATTGAAACCAATGTTGTTCCCTGGAACTCGAGGAACCAACATTAACATGCATTTATTTTACCTTTATCAGAAATTTGAAACCGTTACCAACATGCCAGGGTATTCATCAGGCGTTAATCTCTATATTCCATATCTTGTACAGGTTTAACACATAGTTTTAAAGGCCACTAAAGGCTATTAAAGGTTATAAAGGTATTTATGCCTTTAATAACCTTTATGGGCCAGTCCTTGCCTCAAACAGCATATGCTGCACGCAGCTGCTGCGTAGATCAAACAGCAGCTGCGCCGCAGCAGCTGTTTGGTCCATGCAGCGCGCTGCGGCACAGCTGCTGTTTGATCCACGCAGTAGCTGCGCCGCAGCTGCTGTTCGAGGCAAGGACTGGCTCAATAGCCTTTAGTGACCTTTAATAATTAGTGTTAAACCTGTACAAGATATAGAATATAGAGATTAACGCCTGACGAATAGCCTGGCATGTTGGTAAAGGTCTCAAATTTCTGATGAAGGTATCACAAATGCATGTTAATGTTGGTTTCTCGAGTACCAGGGAACAACACTGATTGAAACGAAAACATGAACCAGGGTAATCTATATATTTTATTGTAACGCTTAACTTTATATAACAAACTAAAAATTTTATTAACCGAAAAAAGTTTCCCCATAACAAAACACAGTTTACAACTAAAAGCTTGAGTTAAAAAAACGACCCTATCCAGCCGGAATTCGATCAAGTTTCCGCAGAAGGTCGTACAATTTAATCGGTGAATTTCGCTTGTCTTCTATAGAACGCTTCACGTTATCTAAAAATGAAATTATTGTAACTTTTTTAAACTTTTTTTCTTGAATCAAAGTCATCATTTTATAATTTTTTTATACTTTGTGCACCTCCTTTGTTACTCAATTACACGCTTGACAACACACAATTTAATTTTGAGTCTCACGCAAAAAACCATACCCATGTAACAGTTGGGGAATTGAACGTTCATTCGATCAAGACAGTCGGTGTCGTCTTGGCATATGCTTGATATTACTCGACATGACACTAGAAACAGAAACATAAAATACAATGCATAAACTACATGATTTTTGTCCAAAAAGAGATGTTTATCTTCTCTTGTAATTTAATCATCTAACAAAGACTTACATAGCAATTCGGCGTTTATTTTCGTCACGACTAGAAATATTAGGAGGGAAATTAGAAATTTTAACATTTGATTGTGCTATATATATTAAAAAACTAAATTTTTACAAGTTAGACCAAAAAAGTGGTTTTTTGCGATTTTTTTGGCAGTATTACTTTTCGTACAATTGTGGTTCGTACGAACTTTTCGTACGGTACTTTTCGTATGGTACTTTTCGTACGGTACTTTTCGTACGGTACTTTTCGTACGAACTTTTCGTTGCCTGACTATCAATAAAATTCGTTTATTGACACGAAAGTATTTAAACCAAAACGGATTTTATTGATAATCAGGCGACGAAAAGTTCGTACGAACGGTTCGTACGAAAAGTACCCTACGAAAAGTATCGTACGAAAAGTTCGTACGAACCACAATTGTACGAAAAGTTATACTGCCATTTTTTTGGGACCCAAATCGTATGGATTTTCTTTATAACAGAAATTTTTTTCACAAAAAGTGATGTTTTACAAAGTTATCGGTCGTGATCCCAGGAATAACTTTGTAGAACATTACTTTTTGTGAAAAAATTTCTATTATAAAGAAAATCCATCGTCCCAAAAAATCGCAAAAAGCCACTTTTTTTGGCTACCCTGTAGAATTTATAATAAAAAATATTATTACTCGTCAGAAAATTCTTTTAAGAATAATGTAATTCTTTAAAGGGGGGCCCATTTGGGGGTGATTCTCCGAAAAAAATTTTTTTTGCCAAAACAGCCTACATAGGGGTAAAATCATGCGAAAAATTGATTGCGCGCATTCCCGAAACGTGAAAATGCTTCCTTGACCCTGATTCAGGGAAGGTGGTGGGTATATTGAAGCGAAAATCAAACATTTTTCAGATTTTTATGAGAAAACCGTCGATTCTTAGGTTTTTTCTAGGCGAGGAATCGATTGCGCGCATTCCCGAAACGTAAAAATGCTTCCTTGATCCTGATTCAGGGAAGGTGGTGGGTATATTGAAGCGAAAATCAAACATTTTCGGATTTTTATGAGAAAACCTCCCTGAATCAGGGTCAAGGAAGCGTTTTCACGCTTTGGGAATGCGCGCAATCGATTTTTCGCATGATTTTACCCTTATATAGGCTGTTTTGGCAAAAAAATTTTTTTCGGAGAATGACTCCCAAATGGGTCCTCCATCGGTAGAGATGGACCAGTCCACTCGGAAAAAAATTGAAAATGTTTTTTGTTGATATTCGTAAGTTCATGAACACGGAGCTCGACCAAGGTTTTACCCATGGTCGAGTGGTAAGTAGCCAGGATTGTACTATTATAGATCGAGGGTTCAAATCCTGGCCTGAAATTAAAGTTTTCCGATTCGCATGAAATTTTTTGCATATGCCTATTTTGGCCTCTAAAACACTTTGCCATCATATTTGGGTCTATAAATACTTACTAGGGCTGTATAATACTATTGGGTTTTATACATTATTAGTATACAGCCCCAGTAAGTATTTACGGACCCAAAAATGATTGCATAGTATTTTAGAGACCAAAATAGGCGTATGCAAAAAATTTTATGCGAATCGGAGAACTTTAATTTCGAGTCAGGATTCGAACCCTCGACCTATATAGTACAATCCTGGCCTCTTACCACTCGACCAAAAAACATCATGATATGGTACTCGTTTTGAAGCACTCGGCAAGCTGAGTCGAATGATGACAAAAAATTTGAAAAAAAATTTAAAAAATGAAGCAAATCTCAAAAAAAGCTATTTTTATCAACAATAACACGCTTAGTTGGTTATAATAAGTTCGAAGGGTCAACCTTTTTTGCATGCTTATACACGCATCAAACATTTTTTTATAATCAATTTGAGTATTCGACTAAACTTCTCGTAAAGTTGAGCATCGCAGCCACTTGGTCACTTTACGACTTTTCGACGAGACAACATAGCGGAAAATAATCCAACTTTATTCTAGTATTACATCAGTTAAGCACGTGGATTCATGAGATTCAACAAAAAAGGGCAAAGAAAAAATTGAGTAAGAACTTTTTGTTTTGACACCCTCTCGAATGACATCATGGTTATTTATCTGTGTTAGTAAGATGTCTTGCTCAGGGCTGCGTCGGAACAAAGTGGGAACACTTTACGACTTCCGACCACGCAGGGATGCGGACGAGTTCAAAAAACAGGCTCAAAAAGTATGTTCCCGAAAGGCTGGCAGCAAAATTATTTTTATGTTTGGGGTTATTGAAACGAAAACCCTGATTCATAATTATTTTTTTTATGAACCAAAAATGCTTTTCAGGAAGGGGGATTCTACTAGAGCAACATAAGTTTTCAGCTAGATTAGAAGATATCAAAAAACTCCAAGTTCCTGTCCGCATCCCTGCGTGGTCGTATTACATGGTTTTTCGTATGCTCTAGTGACATATCTTCCCTGAAAAGCATATTTGCGTCAACCATTTTGCAAAAAAATTACACCCACACACCGAAATAATTGGTGACCGAATGGTTAGGGCTCCAGGATTGCATTCTAAGGTCGAAGGTTCGAGTCCCCACTTGCATTCATTTGTTTTTAACTTTTTTGCCTTTTTAGATATTTAAAATTACATAGTGATTTGTTTATAACTCGACGAGACGAATCAAATGACACCAAAATTGTCCAATTTGGACAATGTTTTGGGTTATTAAAACGAAAAACATGAATCAGGGTTTTCGTTTCAATAACCCAAAACATTGTCCAAATTGGACAATTTTGGTGTGGTTTCGTTCGTCTCGTCGAGTAATAAAAAAAGCACTATATAATAGATAAGGGAAGTGAAAATAAACAAGTAAAAATTCTATTAAAAAAACTTTACGTAGTATGCTGCTGAACGTGAACGTGCATTTTTTTTACGTAATTAAAAAGCGCCATAAAATAACTAACGGTCGAAAACCGAATGATGTCAATTGAATGAATCAAACATGCTCGAAGAGGCACTTTGAAGATTTTGAAAAGCTTTCATTTGTCTCCAAACATGGAACCAAGTCTTAACTATATAGAGAATTCTGGAAAATCATAGGTAAGTCATAAACAAGAAAAAAAATTTTCTAAAGGGCAGGAGGGCCGATTGAGGCGAGTTAATTGAGTTCAACTTGCATCCCTGCGTGGTCGTGTTGGCGGCAAAAACAAGCTCATTATATACTGAGCTTGATTTTTCGCCTTGAGGCAAGTTATCGCAAAATTTTTTTTTCAAAATTTTTTCGACAAACGTAAAAAATGTTTTCGGAGAACAAATCGAAAAAAATTTCTAAATGTTCCCTGAAAGCGATACAAAAAATGGTAGCTTAGTTCTTATTCAATTTTAAACAACTCACTTAAGATATCGGGTTCGAATCCCTCAAGTGGAATTCGAACCCGAGATTATTAGGACTCGAACCCGAGAGCACTACCACTGAGCCAAGTTCACGTTCAAATTCGAATTTTTAATTTTGCCTATAATTTAACACAACTTTTTTTCTTTTTATAAATAGTAACATTTTTTCAAATATAAATAACAACTTTTTTTATTGGTCGTAACTTTTAAAGGGGGCGTAACATTTATGGCCTATTCTCGAAAAATTTTTTTGCCTATTTTCTTCTAAAAACTGACTTTTTAGGGTAATTTCTAGGCGAAAAATCGAAGCGTGAAAAATTAAGGTTGACCCTGAAAATCAGGGTCGAACTGCGTTTCAACCATACGTGGGCAAGGGGTAGGTTGACCCACCCGCATATCGCCGCAAGAGGGTCAAATTTAGAAAACATGTCGCAGTTGGGTGTGATAAACGAGGGAAAAATTGTATAGCAGCTCGGCGCGAAGCGCCGATCTGCGATACAATTTTTATATGTATGAAATGCGATACGTTTTTTTTGGTCGACAAACGTATCGCATTTGGGTCTTCAACCTACCCCCTTGCCCATGTATGGTTTCAACACAAAAATTTTTGAAACTCTCCTAGAAACAGACTATATATAAGACTTTTTTCCCAACCCAATGCTCCAACAACTTCAATTCGAACATATAATAGCATAGCGAAATGTCTCCATAAATGTCCGAGGATGTATTCGTAATGGCACTTCAACAATGAGGATTCACCCACGTCTTTCATGCCATTTATACTATGCAAAGCCATTTTTGCAGTTTTCCTATTAGCTAGGAAAAATTCCAACTTGGTTTAAGGTCAAAATTTGGAAATAAGATCGAATGTAGAATATTTTTTCGAAAAAATTATTGAATTTGGACATAGTTTTGGGTTATTGAAACGAAAACCCTGATTCAGGGTTTTCGTTTCAATAACTCGTTGGGGTTGAATCGGAAGGGTTCATAAGAACTGATTCAGGGTTTTCGTTTCAATAACCCGTTGGGGTCGAATCTGAAGGGTTCATAAGAACTGATTCAGGGTTTTCGTTTCAATAACTCGTTGGGGTCGAATCGGAAGGGTTCATAAGAACAAGCAAACCGATTTTTCGAAAAAAATTGATTCGAAAAAACATATTTGACAGTTTTCGAAAAAATTGATTTTCGCTCATAACTTTTTACGATTAGATTTTCAAGTAGCGCCGTAAACGTAAAAAATGCTCCAAATTTTTGTCCTATCACATGGCATCAACTCCCAAAAGGTAGACTAGCATGGCTTTTGACGACATTAATAAAAAATGTGGGCTTCGAGGCAAGAATAAAAGAATTCGTTAGATTATTTGAGTTATAAGTGGGAATGGAAAACAAATGTGGAATTGACCAAAAATAATTGAATTGCTAAGAGAATATAGGGTGGACAAAAAAAGTAATTTTTTTTGAGATTTTTTCACCTGGAGACCGAGCACCTCCGAGCTGGTAGCGGAACCAGGATTTGGTTTGAGTTGACCACCTAGGTAGTAACCTCTTGTTACAAAAATTTTTTGGTGACGTCCTATCTGACGTGGCATGCCTAGCGGAAAAGCCTTGACGCTACATTTGTAACGTAAACGTTACAATCTGACAAAAACCCTCCTTATATATCAATAAAAAAGTTTAAAATTGGAAAAAATTAAAATCGAAAAACGTAATAGAAAAGCATGATTTTGATAGTTGAAAATTTGACGTACGAGTTTTTATTTTATAAAATTTGGACGAGAAGATTCTCGGAAGAAAGTTTATTCAAGATCATGACATGTCATCATAATTAATTGTAGCTCTCTAATTAATGCAACATTATTACGATATGTTTTAAATCTAGAAGTCCGTAGGGAAACGCCTTATTTCCTGTTATTTCTGCTTTCGTCATCCCCAATTTTCTTCATTCATAAAATTTTTTAGTTACGCAACAAAAAAAGTCAGATGCTTCATTTGTTAAGGGTGAACACTAGTGATACTTTGAAATCTTGTTACATGTTCCAAAACATGAAAAGTTGTGATAAATTATAGGCAAAGTTAAAAATCAGAATTTTAACGTGAACTTGGCTCAGTGGTAATGCTCCCGGATTCGAGTCTAATGGTCTTGGGTTCAAATCCCTTGGAGAGTGTTCCTTGTAAAAATTTTTTGATCAAAAATTGAATTCCCAGATTAGCAAAATAATAAAAAAAACATCATCTTTTCATGTAAAAAAGAACGCGTTTTTGTTTTAAACAAAATATCTAACACGTTCGATTTTTTCGAAGACAAATCATCGGCCCTATTTTTGTTTCTTTTTAGTACAAATAAACAAAAATATGAATAATCTTCTTCATTTTTGTGCAAAAAAAAGTTTTATTGTAAATACATTAGGCTTAAGTCTAGACTTAGGCTTAAGCCTAAGCCTAGGCTTAGAAAGTAATTTCTAATTCATGTAAAAAGGATAATATAAGAATTTCTGTTTAATCTTGGAATAATTCTCCAACAACAATGCCTTCGGCTTTTGTCATCACAGAAGACTTTTTCGACCCAGCTGGGTAGACATCACGGTTCATGGTCAAGCCACAGATGGTTTCTAATTGTCCGAATTGTTTGACCTAGAAAATTATTTGAATAAAAAACCTTAAATAACCAGTCCAGCTTGGAACAAATTTTTTAAAAATAACGATTTAGAATTTACTTCCAACGCAAAAGTTGATCGCCACAACATGAAATTTATTTAAAAAAATTTTGTTCCAAATTGGACTGGTCCTTTAAATATCCCTTACAGATGGGACCGACCATCCACCAAATGATCGGAAATCAGAAAAGTCCGGAGAACTTTCTCCACTTGCGCCTTGGCCAAGGACATTCCAGTACCTATAGAAAATAATAAATGCAATATTGAAAAAAAAGATATACCATAAGCGGACATTAGCCATAGATTGCCATCCAGTCCAACTTGAAGTAATTTGTTGCCAGTCATAGGCACTTGTATAGATTCCTGGGGTTACTCCATATTGCTAAAAAACGAGGCTACATAAATTTTTTTTTGTTCGAATTTTTCTTAAAATCGAAATTTTTGCTCAAAAATCGACACAAAGGATATCAAGGGGTGGGAGGAGAATTTCCCTGTCTGGAATTTCGTAGCTCGCACACACAGTTCGATGGCTTACCAATGCTCGTTGCAGAAAGCTTGTAATGAACTGAATGTTGGATTGTTGACTGCTACTCCAATTGATTGGAGAAGTGACCTAAAAAATAAGTTTTTTTTTAAAATTTTTTTATCATTTGTAGGTTGAAATGGGCTATATAATCTAATCTGTTTGGATTTTCACACAACCCAAAAAATCCATACCTGTAACCAGATTGCCCGCACATTAATACCAGAATTTTGCATAGCACTGTACGCTTCATCAAATTGTTGATACCCTTGTTTGGCGCTCAATGCAGACGGGGTAACATAAATTTCCGTGCCCAGACCAGCTTGAGCGGCATTGATCACAGCGGCACACCCTTGGTTATCCACTTGGCCACCATTCGTGGGCAAGTAAACGCGGATGAAGGCAACTGAGTAATAATAATTGTTTTTCAGGCATGAGAACGTGGAGACGGACGCGGGGCCGACCAGATCTACCTAAACTCAACAATTTTTCAATTGAGAAATTACAAAAATACCGCATAGTTATAAGATGCTTTTTCATCAGGCGAATGCTTGCTTGTATTCTAAATTAAACAAATATTAAAAAAAACAAAAACAAAATTATCCACAAATTGCCCATTTTTAACTCAAAAATCGTAATTTTCTGCATATTTTCAGCAATAAAACGTATTTTTCAGAAAAAATTTTCGCGCCTGTCGACGAAAAAAATAACATTTTTCATCAAATTTTTACCTAAAATTTGCGATTTTTAACCAAAAATGTCCAAAATTTGTCACATTTTCACCAAAAATCGAATTTTTCTGAGCATTTTCAGCTTAAAAACAAGCATTTTACAAAGTTTTCGCATGCGGCGCTGGTTGTTTGCTTTAGAATGAAGACTTCGACAAAAAATTTTTGGTCTAGTGAGCAAAAAAGTCGCCAAAAATTTCAGGTTGACCCCCCCCCCATAAAATTTTTTTGGCTACATCACTGTTTATACAGCCACTTAAATTCTATTCTGAAAAACTTAAAATCTAAAATTTACAATGACACCCCTGGGTATAATAATTTATCTTAAAAAAGTACTTGAGTTTTGATGGCAAGACCAAAAGTTAACCCCAAGATGCAGAGAAAGGTAAAAACAATTTTCATGATTACAAAAACCAGCTGCAATGAATCTGGAACAATAGCCAACAATTAGAGAATGTTCTTGTGGCTTCTTCATTATATGATAAAGGTTTCACCCTATTCTGCCTGATAGATAAGAAAGTCCGAAGAAGAGGTTGTTTGGAAAATGGGCTGTAATGCTAAAATGATCACATGAAAGCGATTGAACAGCTATATACGTGGGTGTACGATAATGGAGTGTAAAAGCACAAAACCTAGTGTCACACCACTGTAAAATATGAATTTTGACGCAAAAACGACTTACAGTCAAGCCTCTATATAGTGACCCCAGGGGTGTCAATCTCAATCACAAGTACCCTACTTATAAAAAATTTTAAAAAATCCAACCTCTGCGGATGTCGCTCCTTTAAGTGATTCCAAATCTAGTATTTTCGCTTGAATCCCTTAAAAATCTCAAGATTAGTGGAAATAATTTCGTAGCCTTGTGAGGATACGCGCTAGCAGCCGTGAAACGCATTTCACGACGATTTCCGGACGCAAACAGTCCGAAAATTGTAGTATCTCCGGAGTCCGGACGCTAACCGTTTGGAAATTGTGTCCGGACAAGCCGTCTGGTAATTCGAATTTTCGGACGCGAGCAGTCCGGAAATCGCTCAGGCATTGTGAAAATGCACTATTTCTAGACTCTAGTGCATTCTAGAGTCCGGAAATGCGATTTCCGAGCGGCTAGCGCGCACCCTGATTGGACGCATCTATCGAGATTGAATACGTTCAGCAAGATCTTTCTTCATTTGGCGAATCGAATAAGGAGCGAAGACACCTTCAAAAGTAAGAATGGAATCAGATTTAAACAAAAAAAAACTTGCCAATAATTATGCTTACAGCCTTCGTCCATGCGCTAGAGTACTTATTGGCAATAGCTGAGTCCGGAAAAATTGTCTCGAAGAGTCCATCTGATGAAACATAATTGGCTGACTTGAATGATTGCGCACGCTTTGCAATATGGTATGCAAATGCCCCTAAAAAATCGGTATTTTCGGAACAAAGTTGACAAAAAAAACCAACCTCCGGCAGCAGCAACCTTCTTATCTATGCTAGTAGGTGCAGAAGTGCTTAGCAAGAAACTTTTAATCCCCGTTTGCTGTTGCGGCTGCCTTTATATGTTTTCTGTCTTTTAGTGAAATTGCAGATTTTCCTGTCATAGCTAAGGAGATATCATCATTTCTTGCTTCTTTGTATGCCTGTGAAATCGCGCTCATAGTATTCTTGATATTTACGCTTAGTCATCTGAAGAATGGAAAATTTTAAAAAAGCAGTTCTGTATATTGAGCAGAATTCTGTACATTTCAGGGCATGAGAGATCGTAGTTGACTTTTACTTGAATTAAAACAAATCATAAAAAATGAACAAAAAAGTAACAAGATTTTCAGTTTTATTGCTAGAGCTCATGCGGATTTTGGACAAAAATGGCAGTATCACTTTTCGTACAATTGTTTTCGTACGGACTTTTCGTACAATTATTTTTCATACGGACTTTTCGTACGAACTCTTCCTACAGGTACTTTTCGTACGGACTTTTCGTTGCCTGGTTATAAATAATCATCCGTTCGTACGAAAAGTACCTGTACGAAAAGTCCGTACGAAAAATAATTGTACGAAAAGTACCATACGAAAAGTACCTGTACGAAAAGTTCGTACGAAAAGTACCGTACGAAAAATAATTGTACGAAAAATATCGTACGAAAACAATTGTACGAAAAGTGATACTGCGACAAAAATGTGCAAACGATTGATTTTTTCGAGAAAAATTGATTTTATTCAAAAATTGAATTTTTGAGAAATCAATACGCTACCCTGAATCAGGGTCAAGGAAGCGTTTTCATACTTCGAGAGTGCTCGCAATCGACTCTCCCGCACCAAATTACCCCTATAGGGATCATTTTTAGAAAAAAATTTTTCGGCTCCAAAATTCATGAAAAAATTACGAAATTTCTTCTATTTTGGGGACACTCCAAAAAAGTGGTGCGTGGGTGGATCTTTAGCCTCAATAAGCCAATCTTATACTTGATCCACCCACACAAACAAACCTTGTTTTATTTCAATGCTATAATAATTTTATTTATTTGTTAGCCGATAACACGTCATGCTGTCGGAGTGCTTATCAAAAAAGCATCGTCGACCACCAAATGGAAAGCGGAAATTGATAATAATATTTAACCGACGATTGAATGATCGACAATACCAGTCCTATTGCAATATACAATGAAGTTGGTTGTTGTTTTCTTGTTTGTGCTAGCTGTGGTTTTGGGAACGCCATTGGATTTAAAAGAGCTTAGAACTTTGACAAAGGACAAGGAAATTAACGAAAAGGAATCGGTAAATATTATAGAGACTTACTATGTTAGGTTAAGCCGGGGCAGGGACTGATCCGGGAAATCTGGCCTGGCTAGCACCCCGTTTCAGGAGTGTGGTTGAGCATCATCCTAGGCCCGGACTCCAGGATAACGTTTTTTCGAGGATCGACTGTATTTCTATTTGTTCAAATTTAGCCTTCAACCATTCCCCTAGCCCCATCTCTACCACAAAACAAAGCTGGATATAGCTTCGCTGTTGACATATCTACTCCGGCATCAGTCTCCAATTTCCAATGCTTGACTTCAAATGGTTATCTAGCAGCTTTTATCCGAGGTATATCTTTAAATATTATTAAACGCGCTATGTGTGTCTGTTTGTGCTATCACTTTTCACCTTAAGTTCAACTCCGTCACGACCTATACCAATCGATAGGGCTCGGTGAGAGAAGAAAAATGATACCAAAATCATGGGGGTACCCTTCAAGGGAAATTTTTTAGCCACATATCATGTTTTACGTAAGTCTTATAGTCATTTAATGGCATAGAAGCCCAAATGGCCGAGTGGCGAAGACAGTGGGCTCGTAAAAATTGCTCTCAAGTTCGATTCCCAGCAGGATCCAAAAGATTTTACCCTTACACGTCGATAAAATTGTATTATCATCTTACGTTAAAATATATATGGGGCTAAAAAAATTTATTTTGTTGTCAACAGCAAAATCTTTTGAATCCTGCTGGGAATCGAACTTGAGAGCAATTTCTACGAGCCGATAGTCTTCGCCACACGGCCACGTGGGCTTCTTAAAAAATTTTTGCTCCATTGTTTGTAAAAGAAATTTGTTTGAAAATCAAAATTTTGCCCTAGTGGAATCGAACCTGTGGGCCCAATGTTGCTTAACTTGCCAGATCGGACGGGTGGCGCCTTAGACCACTTGACCATCGCCCCAGACTTTTTTCCCATTGGCAGCGGAAACGGACTTTATTATATCACTATGTGTGTGAATTGGATTGTTTTAGTTTACGCACCAACTGGCAGTGGTACTGTCGATACGGCTGGAATCACAAGTGTACAGAACGCAGCAACGGCTAAAATTGGCACCGAAGTATATGTCACCCCGCAGGTACTTGGCTCGAAACAAGGCTATCAACAATTCGATGAAACTTACACTGCACTCACGAATCGTGGGGTTAATCTAAGGACCATTTGGTTACAAGTAAGGAGGATCAACAAAAAAATTTTGAGAGAAAATTTGGTGTTTTAGGTGACTTCACCGGTGAACTGGCAAACTAGTCAACAGTCCAACATCAATTTCATTACTAGCTTTGTTCAACGTGCATTGGTAGGGTATAGTCCGTTTCAGCCCCAACTATAAAAAAGAATTTGAAAAAAATTGAATTTTTTGAAAAAAATTAATTTTTGTTCAAAAATTGGATTTTTGAGCAAATTTGAAAAAATCCATTTTTCTCGAAAAATCCAATTTTTGAACAAAAATCAATTTTCTTAGAAAAATTGAATTTTTTGAGAAAAATTGATTTTTGTTCAAAATTTTGATTTTTGAACAAAAAAAAATTCAATTTTTCAAAAAAATTGATTTTTGTCCAAATTTTGTATTTTTAAGAAAAAAATTGAATTTTTGCTCAAAAATACAAAATTTTGAACAAAAATCAATTTTGAAAAAATCAATTTTTCTCGAAAAATTCAATTTTTGAACAAAAATCAATTTTGTTAGAAAAATTCAATTTTGAATATGGAATCTAAAAATTGAAAAAAATCGGAAAAATTGAAAAAATTCGAAAATTTTTTAAAAATTGAAAAAAATTGAAAAAATCGAAAAAAATTGGAAAAAATCGAAAAATTGGAAAAGAATTGAAAAAATTGGAAAAGAATTTTAAAAAAATCGAAAAATTGAAAAAATTCGAAAAAATCGAAAAAAATTGAAAAAAATCAATTTTTCTCGAAAAATTCAATTTTTGCTCAAAAATCCAATTTTTGAGCCTTTGAATCTAGACACTCCTCTAAGCTTTTTTGTTGGTCTTTTCGACAAAATTATAAAATCACATTTTAGCAATACGGTGTAACCCCAGGAATCTACACAAACACTTACGACTGGCAACAAATCACTTCTTCTTGGACTGGTCTCTCTTCTTATGGCACTGTGTACCTTTGGTAAGTAATCTTTCTAATTGTTACTCACCAACTCCCTTATTTTTAGGTACTGGCACGTACTTGGCCAAGGTGTAAGTGGAGAGTCTTCACCAGATTTTTCCGATTTCCGGTCTTTTGGTAGCTGGTCCGTTGCAAACGTGAAACAGTTTGCTCAATCTGAAAATCTGTGTGGTCTTACAGTGAACCGTGATGTCTACCCAGCAAACTTCAAGTCGCATGCTCTGAAGGCAGTCTCGAAGGACAGTAAAGATAAAATTCAAGTTGGGTGTGTTTTCTCCAATTGTTAATTGCTAACAAGGAACACTACCAACTTGCCTCCTGCCCTCCGATTTTGCTGAAACCAGGCTCAAAATGTTCCTCATACCCGACTTGATTATAAAATTTTTTGAAATTACGTCCCCATGCGCCTTCCCTGAGAATATATGAGCTTTTAAAGTTTGTAGAATGTACAGAATGTTGAATTGATTACCAATTTGGCCTGAATCAATAAAAGTCTGTTTATTGAAACGAAAATATCGGATATTAGAACATTACAAATTTATGGACCTGTTTGGGACGAGCGATAGCTCATTGAAGTCCCGAGACTATAAGGAATTCAATGTGTTATCGCTCGTCCCAAACGGTTCCCAAAAATTCCGTATCCTGAAAATTTACCTTGTTATTTTGAGAATCCAATTAAAACAAAGTATGAAACAAATGAACGTTACACTTGGTATGAGACAATGAATATGCGTATTCATGTTAGGGCCACCACAAGCTATCGTGTCCCCATAAGCAACGGCACAAGCTATCGTACGAAGTCATCGTACGAGTGTAAAATATACTCGTACGATGGACGAAATGGCCATAAGCTATCGTACGAATTTCGTATGATGCCATCGTACTGCGTCGTACGACAGCTTGTGGCGATTTCGTCGTACTCTTACGTAATTTTACGGTCGTATGATAGCTTGTGCCGTGCTTGTGGCGACCCTTAAACTCTCATATCTCGATGAGGAAAGCCTGTGGGGACGAAATGCCAAAAAAAGTTTTATAATCAATTAGGGTATGAGGAATCATTTGAGATCGGTTTCGTCAAAATTGTCGGAGGGCAAAAGTTGTTAGTGTTCCTTGTAAGCTTTTCTTGTTTATTATATAATTTTTATTTGTTTTTATACTATATTGATATCAAATATAATAAAACGTTAATATAAAAAAACTGTAAAAACTGGAGGAAGAATAAATGGGAAGGAAAAATAATGTAATAAAACGAATCAACAAATAACTTAT
>JAQGBS010000726.1:0-19365 GCA_034698545.1 Acrobeloides obliquus
TCTTTAATTTTTTTCTATTAAGAGACGTTTTCTTGAACACTCGAACTTGAAAGGGCATAGTGTTAAACGGTTCGACTCGCTCCAAATTAAATTTATTTAGTAAGATTGACGCATGGGAAAATTTTTAAAAGTCGTTTCGAGACAAAATTCGGTTTCTAAAAAATTCAAAACTTTATTCGAAGTTCAAAAACCCGATTTTACGTTGAATTTTTGATTTTTTTAAACTGTCTAGAATTATCCTAGGTAATTTTTCGGTCAAAATTTCAATCTGACCGATGTATTTCAACACGGAGAACATTTTTAGCGTGGTTTCAAAAAAATCTGAGAAAATTTTTTTTCAGACCCTCCTATTCTTTGTTTTTGACCTCCTTAAAATAGCACTTTTTATGGCACGCTAACTTTTGTCACGCATACAAACCGACAGATTGTCGAAATAATTTTGTGTAAAAAATCAACTTACTCGGTTTGTAGCTTATATGCGTGACAAAAGTTAGCGTGACAAACTCAATTCGTGACAAAAGCCAAAAGAGCGTGGTATTAGCTAGAAAAAAAGGAATTAGCAATAGTTTAATGTATTAGAAGTGTGAAATGCATAGCCTGAAGAGAAAGGAATTAGCCAGAAAAGCAATGCATTAGTTTTTGCCTATTTAAAAAAATTTTTATTTAAAAAACCAACTCAACGAATGTCTAATAAATAAATTTGACTTATTTTTTCAAAAACTCTTTTATTTAAAGTCTTCATCAAAAAAATCTTTTATAGCTCTATTTCAACTTGTATAAAAAAAAGCATTTTAGTTTTACTTTTTAGGGGTGCTCTAAATCATCACAGTTCAACCAGGTTCAGAAAATTCCAAAAGTTTTGTGAAAAACTCATATGTGATCTACAATAATAGAGATGAGTTTTTGAAATTCACGACCATCATCTGCAACCCTTCCCTTGTTAGAAAAAATTTATGTAAAAATGACCAATTTTGGCCCATTTTGGGGCACTAAGGCTGCTCGCTGATTGTCTCGAAATGATTTCAAGACTGTAAATGCGCCTCTAAACGTCTCGAATTACATGTAATTCGAGCCTCTAAATGTCTCGAATTGAGTCTCGAATTCGAGATTCTGTGTCTCGAACAGGTTTGAATTGGTCTGAGCATTGATACAAAAACTTGAATTTGAAAATTTTATTACCAAATGAGTCGAAAGATAGTTCATTGGATTCCTTAGATCATGATGAACAACTTTAATTTGCACTACTTCTCATGCCTGTAGGTAAACTTCAACGTTGTATAACTTTTTATACACCCACCCCATTTTCATAAAGTTTATGCAAACTATAAAACATAAACTAAAAGTAACAAATAACAATATTATGAGATTGTTTTTACCATTTTCTAACAACCAACTGATTAACCCAATATGATTGAAAACATTTCAATTGGCTTGATTGTCTTGTTCTAAAATCATAAAGTTGATACAAACGTAACTTTGAAAAAATACCTTCGTTATCGACTAATTGAATATAAATTTTATTCGTAGCTTGAAAACGCTTAGAAACATGGCTATTAAAAGCAGTAACTGGATCTTTTGCATTCACGCCAAGAATGTTATTAAGCTAAAAAAACATAAATATTAAGTGAATTTCTTTATCCTCGTATGTCTGCCTTTCTGTCTGTACTTGTCTATTTCCATGTTCTTTAAATACTTGTTGGAGCTGTATAGTAATAGTGATTTTAACTTTTATAAAAACTAACCTTACTAAATACAGCTTCAGAAGTATTTTTGACCAATAAATGATTGCAAAGTGTTTTAGAGCACACGTGTACAAACCCCCCCCCCCGCCCCGAATTTAGGGGGGGGGGGGTCGCCCGCAACCCGCAGGCCAAAATGACTTTTTTTGCGGGTGAGACCCATTTCGCCCGCATTCCGCGGGCTGCAGGCTCCTGGGATGCGGGCGAAATGAGAGAAAAATTTTGCGGCTTGCCCGCAACTCCGGGCATTTTTTTCCGTTTTTTTGCCCGCAACAAGTCTAAATTTTCGGAGGGTGTTCAACGACACTTACCTCAATAAGCGTAAGCTCGATTCCATATTTCATATTATAAATTTCCTGGATTTCTTCAAATGTTAGAACATCGCCGGAGTTTTCTAAAACCTGGATCAACCATTCAATCATTTCAATTTTCTGTCGTTCATTATAAGGATTTTGAGTATTTTCATCTTTCATATTTTCCCGTTTCTCTTTATTTTCAGATATGTTTTTAACGATCTTTTTATGCTTGGCTCCTTCATAATGTTGTTTTAAAGATTGTGACCCTGGGCAGAAAATATTGCAAATATTGCATTTAAATGATGACTGATTCGACAGATTTATTTTTCTTGCATGGCGAGCCCCTTCAAAATGTATTTGTAGTCTTTCTTCGTTAAAACAATGAACATTGCAAATATCACAATGATAAGGATTGTTTGCCAATAATACATTCTTTTTGTGTCGATCTCCAATAATATGTGCTTCGAAGTTGGTTTTATGCAATGGACCAATCTTACAGATATCGCATTTCATGAGCTCTTGAGCTTTTTGTTTATGTTCTTCTCCAGCCATGTGATGTTGCATTAGCTCTGGATTTTCAGAAACAAATTGACAAGTTTCACAAAAGTTCTTGTGGGGAGCACTTTTGAGATGCAATTTGAAATCGTTAAAGTTTAATAGACCAGTGTTGCAAGCATCGCATTTATATATCAAAGCTCTTTGAATTTTTCTTTTATGCTTTTGACCATTCAAGAGTTGTTCAAGTTTTTCTTTTGTGTTGCAATTAGCGTTGCAATCTTCACAAATAAATTTTGGTGGCGCATCTTTTGTAGCTAAATTTCGAAGATTTTTTGAATTGAACATAACTAAATTAAATTTTATCAAAAATTGTCTATATGATATATTTTGTTTCTCAAAACGTCAAAAAGTGGGCATATAGCCTAGTGATTAGGGATATAGACTATCAATATGGATGTGCAGGTTCAATTCCGTTCCGTAGACAATTCTTTTGCAGTGTCACAACTGCTAAAAAATTTTGCATAGGGGTATTTTTATGAGAGAAATACGAATCTGCTGTTATTTTTTCATGAAAATTTTTGTAAAAAGTAGACTTAATTTTCAAATTAATTTTTGAAATTTTTCAAAAAATGATTTAGACGTCAAAAATAGAGATATGCAAAATTTTTCATAAAATTTGGAGAACTTAAAATTTTGGTTGGATTCGAACACATGCCAATAAACTGAAATCTATTGCCCTAGCCATTTGACTATATGAGTGGTATAAGAAACCACCATGATATTGTACTCGTTTTAATCGAATTACTGAGCTAGGTAGAATGGTATAAGCTTTTTAAATTTCTCCTTTGCGCAATTTTTTACCATTTCTACTTCTGTGTGGTTTAACAATTTTACCTTTATTCTCTTTACGTGCATTTTGTGAACGCAACTTCTTAAACTTTGATGAACCATGTTTCATTTGATCATTGTTATTGACAAACATAGGATTGCCACTATTTGAAGACTCTTGAATAGCCCAATCCACTTTATGCATAGGTAAGTGACAATAGCCATATGGATTTTGATCATTGTGCTCTTCATTCTTTTCCTCTCCGATAATAATTCCTGCCCATTCTTGCTCAAATTTCAAGAAATCTTTGTCTGATATAGTTTCTATTGTCGGCATGATAGTATTCAATAGCTCTTAAAATCTATTTAAAAAATAAATGTGAACAAAAAATTTAGATACAATATTGAAATATATTATAATGTATTTTCGCGGGTAGTTATAAAAGTTGACGCTGCATAGCCTAGTGATAAGGAAGCAGCTCATCCAATTTGGCAAGTTAAGAAACGTTGAGCCCGTATGTTCGATTCCCTGAGGTCTAAAACGTTTGATTTTCAAAAAATCATATTTTTATGCAGCAAAAACTTTTGTTTTACCCCACCAAGGATCGAACCTGCGGGCCCAACGTCGCTTAACTTGCCAAATCGAACGCGCTGCTTTCTTATCCACTAGGTTATGAAGTGCCAACTTTTTATAACGACCAGCGGGAAACGGAGTATATATAACATCAGTTCTATTAAAGGACCTCTCCATTTGTGGGAAGTTGATTCCATATGATAGAGCATAAAATTCTGAGCATTTTTTTGCTTTTGGCTCACTAATTGAAAATCTAATAGTAAAGAGATATGAGCGAAACAAAAACGTCCAAACGAATTTGAACATTGAAACGAAGGTATTGAATTTCAAAAAATTTTGGAAAGGGTCAAATTGGTGAATTTTAATGAAATAGGTAATTACTAATCTGATAACATGTGAAATAGGATCAGTAATTACAGATCCTGTAAAATTCCCATATTTACACTTCACTACAAACGCTCGGAGGGAGAAACGCTTAGGAGTCTTCACCAACACCTCTTCTTATCCCATCCGAGCGCGGCAGCGCCTGGTTTCCCAGTGCTGACATTTTATTGATAAAATTCTATAAATATATATAAAATAATTTAATCTAATAAAAATCAAATGTTTGTATCAAATATTCGGAAAAATACGATGAATGCCCCATTTGGTATCAATTCCACGAAATTTGCCCCGTTGAACAACAGCTTTGATACTCTTTCCAGCATGATATTTGTAATTGATAATGTTTCGAGAATCGTAAGCTTCACCAACAAATTCTGCCGGAATTTTCAGCATGTATTTGTCAGCGCTGTAATCAACTGGAACATTAAGCTTCACAATCAGCTAAAAAAATATTCGAATTTGATTTATAAAAATTGGATTCTTACTCGGATGGTGTTCAAAAATTGCTGCGTCGGAAACAATGGCTCAATCTTTTCATAGTTGGTTATACGGATGTGACCGTTTTTGAATCTAAAATAAAAAGATAGTACGCTTATTGGGTGAGAAAATGGAGTGGAATACCAAAAAATCACATTTTTGGCAAAAAAGACTACAAAAATGTCATTTCTGTCAAAAAAAAAATCGAATTTTTCGAAATTCAAAATCTTGATTTTGGGGTAAGAATTTCGAAATCGAAATTGTGATTTTGATTCATCATTACCCTACAGATATGTCCTTGTAAGGACCCCCCTCCTCCAATCACAGGTTGATTTCCAACGGAAATTTTGTTCAAATTTGTCTGTGAGGAAGTGACCCGCTCCTTGGCTATACACCTCATAATTTTGCAACACATTGTATTAAGAAGAATTTTTTAAATTTTACCTAAAGCAAATAAATTTAATCCAGTCACAAACTTCTAATGTTTCATCGCCACTATGAAGATCCTTATTCAAGAGAAATGGCTCAACATCAAAAAATGCACTGTAGACAAAATATCGATCATGCGCTTTTGAGGCAATAACACCGCTGTGAACGATATTTTCCTCATCGATGATGTTAGCTTTAGGCAGCTCTTCATGTTTTTCTTCAATCAGTGTCTTTTTATATATCTCTTTCTGAATTTGAAAATTGTATGTTTTTAAATAATTAAAGGGTGTTTAAAAAATGAATTTTTGTGATTTTTATATAATTTTGATCCCGAAAATTTTTTCTAAAAATGACCTCTAGTGGTATTTTTTTGTGGGGAATCGTTTGCGCGCATTCCCGAACCCTGAAAATGCCTCCTTGTTCCCGATTCAAGGAAAAGTTAGGCCATTTTCGCTTCAATACACACATCGATTTTCTTGAATCATTTTCAGGGCTCAGGAATGCGCGCAATCATTCTCCGTATAGAAATACCCCTATAGGGTCATTTTAAAAAAAAATTTCGAACCCAAAATCATAAAAAATCTACTTTTTTGAGTAGATTTGTAATTGTGTTACCTCGGTTTTGGAATTTCCCAATAAATTGGATTGGCTTGCTCTTATAATTTCAAACAAATTGGGCTTTTTTAGATTGAGAAATTCTTGCTCATTGTTACGCTCTTTACTCATCTCACATATGAGAACTTTTTCGATCTTATCCTTCTTAAAAACGGTTTTTTCCGGTTGTGCATCAAGTTTTACTTCATTCAATTGCATTTTATTGACCTCCTTCTTAATTTTAAAGTTGTATAGAAGGCTATAGGGATAAAAAATTTTAAGGAACTCCTTTTTCTACAGATATTTTTTCGAAAATTTGACCTGCGCTAAAAACACATGAAAGATTAGGGCATAGATATAATCAGAAGGCTACGAAGCTATAACCCCCTTTTGTAAACCCAATAAAGGAAAAATAAAAATCATATGAGAGAACACTTATAATTTTTTCAAAATTTATAGAAAATTTTTTTAGCCCTCCCCCACAAGCGATCCAGCTGTACAAAAAGTAGAAACACCTCTAAAAACGCTATAAAATTGGCCAGAAATTTGTTTTAGGGGATTTTTCACGATTTCGAGCAATTTGAGGCGCTCCGATCCAACGAGGACAGAGACCTAAAGAATCATCTCTATCTGTAGGGGGGATCGTGCTATACCCCCAATTTGAAGCAAAAACGTCTTTTTCATCTTTTTATAGGTTTTTTACCGAGCGGGGAATCGATTCCCGATGGAATTAAGCAATTTCAAAACTTTCCTGCGCGGCGTACCAAAAGTCTGAAAAGGTATAGGCAAGGGTCAAAATTATAAAAATATTGCCAATCGACTCAGCTCGTCGAGCGCTTCAAAACTAGTTCCATATAACGAGGTTTTGTGGATTTTACCCATGGCCGAGTGGCTAAAGCGCTCATCATTAACTCATAACGCAGGTTCGATTCCGTACCAAATGGTCCTTTTTTATTTTGTTGTCAAAAGTCATGAAAATTTTTGCATATTCACATTTTTATGCGGGAAACACGATGGTGCTATTATTTTTCTATGAAAACATTTGGAAAAATCGAAAAATCTCGATTAAATTTAAAACTTTTTTGCAATTTTTTCAAAAGTTTTCATGGAAAAATAATAGTGCCATCTAGAGTAGGGAAAACCGATAAAAATCTTTCGGTACAAAAATTTGCAAAAAATTTTTTTCGGAGATCTGGCTGTAAAGGTTAGGGGGGTACCGTCTTTAAAATCCTTTCTACATTACTAGTTTAGTTGGGGAAGAGATGTAAAAAATTAATTTTACCTCAATTTCAAAAGATTTTGAAAATTGCTTCTTATTTTCTTTGTCATTCACTTTGTACGTTCTCCAAATATTCATGTGTTCTTCATAAAGATCCTTTTCGCCAAGTTCCTCTTTTAGACCACTTTCAACAAATATATTTTCATCAAGCAAAAGTTTCTTAGCTGGTTCATTCTAAATTAAAGAATTGTACAGGGTGGATTAAAAAAGTGCACGTTTGTAATTTTTTGGAACCCGAAAAATTTTTCCAAAAATGACCCGTTTATGTTAATTTTATGCAGAGAATCAATTGGCGGTATATGCCCTATACCTCTTCAAGCACAAGTCCATTTTCACATTTTCCTTCATAATTTTTTAGAGTTTCTTCCAAAGGCATAGCGTCACCGGCTCTTTTAATACGTTCGCTCAAAACATATTTTAGTCCAAGGCGAAAAAGCTCGGATTCATCTTGAACATCTTCATTATTTCTTGCAACACTTGACCGATCAACATCAATATCTGAGAGGTACGTATCACCTTGGACTATGATGATCTCATTAGTTTGTTTTTCCATCGAAGATGTTTGTTCTTGATCAAAAAGAACATCGATTCTGGGAAAGTATTTGGAGGCATCTTGAGAATTTTGTTCAGACGATTTTTGGTGCGTACTAGTTGTATTTTGAACAACAATATTTTCATTTTCATCAAGCAAAAGTTTTTTAGCTAGTTCATTCTAAATTAAAGAGTAGTACAAGGTGGCCCAAAAAAGGGCACTATTAGTTTTTTTACGTTTATTTTCACGCTCACTTTTTTCATCTTTTTTATTTGAATTTTTTCTCAAAAATTGAATTTTGGTTTTTTCACTCTTAGGGTCGCCACAAGCACGGCACAAGCTATTGTATGAAAGTACGACGGCCCCACAAGCTATCGTACCAAATCATCGTGCCATCGTAAAATTAACGTAAAGATACGATGAAATCGCCACAAGCTGTCGTACGATGGCATCGGACCAAATTCGTACGATAGCTTGTGACGATTTCATCGTACCTTTACGTTAATTTTACGATGGCACGATGATTTGGTACGATAGCTTGTGCTGTTGCTTGTGGTGGTACGATAGCTTGTGCTGACCCTTATATAGGATTTATTCTTGCCACGTCACGCGGCATTCCGCGGTATCAAAAGGCAATTTTTGAGAAAAAATTCAAATAAAAAAAACCCCTATAGGGTTATTTTGGTGAAAATTTAAAAAGCATTGCCTCTTTTGGTGCTCCAGGGAGGCAATGCTCCAGGCATAGAATTATTTATTGATTTTGACGCAAAAATAACACCACCAATATGTTTCTCGCTTAAAAATACCACTAATAGAATGTTTTCGACTGATTTTAAAAGAGAAAAATTCGACTTTTTGACCATGATAAGTGCCTCCCAACAAGTAAACTAGCTCAAAGAATTGTATGTCTTTTTTATATGAATTTCCAATTTTTACCTCAATTTCAAAATCTTCTTCTATTTTTCCTTCTTTTCTCTGACTTTCTTCAATTTTATCTGTCTGTGCCTGTTTAGAAATCTTGCGCAATTTAGCCTGGTGTTTAGTGCCAGTAAAATGTTTTTGCAAAATTTCATGGCTCGTGGTCTTTATTTCGCATATACGGCATATAAATCGAGGACCATGGGTTCCGATTTTGACAATTTCCATCTTTTCGCTAAGATCACTGCTACTACTTGATGCAATTGCTTGTTCTTCTGCTTTGTTATCATGAGAAGTTTTGATTGTGCTTTCTGGACTGATTAATGAATTTGTTGTAGCTACGGCTAAAAGCAATGACCATTAGAATTAAAAGTTTTGAGACCTTTTCACAAAATATCTACAGTAGTTGCCAGTAGACTCGACTAAAATTCTAGAGTATCTAGAAGCTTCAGAGTATTCTCAAAAGCATTTTAAGGGTCATTTGGTGCCTATGGATCTTTTAGAATTTCAGTAGAGTTGATAAGAAGAAAAATACATACGACTCTCGTTATCCGCCTCTCGATCAACCTCCATCCTGGACCTGGCTCGAGGCCAATGCCGAAAGGTGAAAGCATACATGGCCGGGGGGAGGGGGGTACTAATTTTGGAAACTTTGCTCGGGGTCTTATGTTTTTTCCACGTTTTGCTAGGAGAGGGGGGACACGTAAAGGAGACAAAAAGTTATGAGTGAAGGCCGAGCAATTTTTTTCTTACCTTCTTTTAAGACTATTTTATTCCAAACTTTACTATATGCCTTATCAAAATCCAAATCAGTTATATCAATTTCATTTTTTTCTTTACCTAAGCATGGAATGGATACACCATCTTTCGCATTTGTCGACTCACAAGGATTATGCAATTCAACATTTTCGGCCACTAGAAAAGGATATGTTAAAATTGGGATAAAATGAAAATTTACCATCATCCTCAAATAACTGAATTAAAATTCTTGCACGTAATTTTTTGTTGCCATTCAAATCAGATATTGCATCTCCTTCCAAAATTAAGTGATCTACCTGAAAATGATGCTTAATTTAAACAATCGATAAACTCAAATAGTCTGTTTCCGCAAAAAATCCATATGCGATAGCCAAGTGGAGAAGATCCCATACCATACATGAACAAGGAGGGGGGACAAGTTACCTCGGGGCTATATGTTTCGACCAAAAAAAGGTCGCCATCTAATTTTTTGACTCGGCTATATAGCTTTGAGACTTGGAACTCCGAGGCTATATGAATCTTAATTTTTGGCTCGATGGTAGCTACATGAGGGGAGGGACAGTCCCCCCCCCCCATTCATTGATAACGACTAGTTATCGAACTCTCTCTGTCTCAATATGTGGGGAATAAATATTGTTCTGATATAACAGTCCACATAACATCATAAAATAGAGTCACAATCAAATGACCTATACCTCTTCAAGAACAAGACCATTTCCACATTTTCCTTCAAAATTTTTTATAACTTCTTCCAAAGGCATAGTGCCACCAGCTGTTTTAATAAGCTTGATCAAATCATATTTTAGTTGAAGGCGAATAAGATCGGGCACTTCTTGAACATCTTCATTTTCCCTTTCCAAACTTTTTTGATCGACATCGATTATACCATTTTGGGCAATGCTGGCTTCTTCAGCTTGATTTTCCATCGACGATACTTGTTCTTGAGCATGATTAAATTCATTTTTGGAAAAGTATTCGGAAACATCCTGAGATTTTTGCTCCACCAATTTTCGATGCATACTAGTTGTATTTGGTGCAAGCTGAAATTTGGGTGTATTAAAATTCTACGAGGTAAACATTTTCCGGAGTAGTAATTTTAGAAAATTTGTTCTGATATGACCCGCACGGCGTAACAAAATTCCTAACAGGAAGGGTCAAAATTAAAAAATGTCGCTAATCGACTCAGCTTACCGAACGCTCCAAAACTAGTTTCATATGATGGGGTTTGTGGGTTTTACCCATAGTCGAGTGGCTAAAGCGCTCGGCATTAACTCATAGGGCGCGGGATCGATCCTGTGTCAAAAAGTCATTATTCTATTTTTGTCAAAAATCATGAAAATTTGTGCATATCCACATTTTTATGCGGGAAACATAAAAATTTTTCCATAAAAAGTTTCAGAAAAATTGGAAAAATCGCATAAAAATGTTTACAAAATTTTCCAATTTTCGAAAAGTTTTCATGGAAAAATAATATCGCCACCTTGTTCTCTGTATAAAAATATGGATATGCAAAAATTTTCATGACTTTTGACAAAAATAGAATAATGACTTTTTGACACAGGATCGATCCTGCGCCCTAGGAGTTAATGCCGAACGCTTTAGCCACTCGACCATGGGTAAAACCCACAAACCCCATCATATGGAACTAGTTTTGAAGCGCTTGGCGAATTTTTTTAATTTTGACTCTTTCCTATACCTTTTCGGAACTTTGGTACATCGTAACCCCGTTCTCGGACCCATATTGTACAAAGTATGAGTGAAAATTTTTTCAATAAAATGCAATTTTTCAATTCCTACCGAGTTAGCATTAAGCAAAACAATATTACTCCATATAAATTTTTTCTTAGTTTTTGGAGATTTCAATTTTGGCTTTGTTAGCTTCTCAATATTAGTTTTAGTTGATTTCTTTCCTCTCTTCACAACCTTTTTCTTCTGTTCAACATCTTCCTGGTAATCTTTATCAAGTTTTAATACGAGTTTCAATTGCCGAGCAATTTTGCTAGTGGCTGCGGGATAAATAATTGGCTCAATAGCATCAACGAAAATGAAATCTTCTGTATTTTGTTTAATAAATTCTGCCAAATTATAATAACCAAGTTGAACAATTCGAGGTTGAAGAGATTCGTTCCAATCAAGGCTAAATAACAAAAAAATCAATTTAAAGAACTAGGTCACGAAATAAAGTTGTTTTAAAAAGTAACCTATCTTGTAGAGCATAAAATTCTGAGCAACTTTGGTCAATAAATTATGTGTGTTGAGTTAAACTGAAGGAGTTTTATGTAGTTAAACTGCTCCAAGTATTCGTGTCAATACACAACAAAATTCAAATTTTTTAGTGAAAAATTCTATTTTTGCTTGACAGTTTAGCTCAAAACATATAACTTTATTGACCAAAGTTTCCCGGAATTTATGCTCTACAAGATAAGCTACTTTAAAAAAACTTTTCCCGTGACCCTGGTCCTTTAAATTACACAATATTGGCACTAAATTTATATGGGGAGTTCACTTTAAAAGTTTTCAATTTTCTACCAAAAATCTTTTTTACAAATTGTCATTCCCAGCATAAAAACAACAATTTTTGCGGAAAACCCTCCGAAAATGACAATTTTTGGTGAACATGATTTTTTGGTAAAAAAATTGAATTTTTTGTGACTAGCTCCCCAGATCATACAGGGGAGGGGGCCAAAGAAGTGGATTTTTTGGGTCCGGAAATTTATTTTTATAAAATGACTCATATGAGGGTAATTTTATGCTACAAATCAATTGCACTCATTCCCGAACACTGAAAATGCAATCTTTTTGCATAAAAACCCTAGAAAAGTGATTTTCAGATTAAAGATAACAATATTCGTTTCAAAAAAACCCAATTTTTCCTTGAATCTGGGTCAGAGAAGCATTTTCAGGACTCGGAAACGCGCGCAATCGATTCCCCGCATAAAATTACCTAGAGGGCGCATTTTAGAAAAATAAATTTCAATGTATCAAAAAATCCACTTTTTTGAGGCCATCTTGTATTATTACTAAAATATGAATGCTTACCTATATTTTTCTGGAATAGAGCTCAAATGACATCCTTGTTTTCCGTCGATGCCAATAGTCGCCAATAATTTTACTTTCAAATCTTGCAAAGAACTATTTGGTTCGAATGCCACCATAATGGACAAAGTTCTTTAAAATTATTAATGGATAAAATCTTTAAGCATAAATAAAGTGGCGATACTTAGTTTTAGTTTTTTAATCAAAGAAAAAAGTCAACATTGCTAATAAAATTGCTTCAAGAAAAATAAGTTTTTTTTATTAAACATAAAAAGTTTATAAGAAAGAACCTAATTTATCGAAAACATGAACACAACATTCAAAAATGGTCAATAAACGATCAAGAAAAAAAATGGTGCTGACGAGTGAATAATCAATAAAGTTGCAAAAAGTGCGCCTAGAAAACATCTTTACTATAGTCTGTTTCCCGATGTGATTCCAAAAAAGTTCCCTAACGATGGCCTAGAGGTCCAAGGCGTTGGACACCAATCTGAAGGCCAGGTTTGATCTCCATCATGTCAATTTGCGAAATAACAGTCGTGGAGGCCTGAAAATTTTTGCATATGGGTATTTTTATGCAAGAAACACGATCCTGACGTTATTGTTCATTTTGCCCTTTGAAAATGCCATAAACGACAACGAAGGGATGCTTAAAAGCACGGATTTTAGATTCCGGGTATCCTGGCATTAAAATGACCTGATTTTTACCTCTTGGGGGTAATCGAGAGCGTAGAACACGATTCTGACGTAATTTTAATACTTTAATGGGCAAAAAGGATTTTATAATCAAGTTTTGACTATAAAAATTTATTTGTTTTAATAAATATTGAATTTTTCAATTTACAATTTTTAATATTTACATACAGAAAAAAAGTATGCTACTCGTATAAGATCCAAACATTGAACTTATATGTTTATGCGACTTTCTTATGCCAACGTTTGGCGACAACTTCGTTGGTCTCCATGGTCTAAAAAATATTTCAAAGATTACTCAAAACATTAAAGTTAGTTTCCATAACAGAGAAAAAGTGCGAACACGTTATCACAGTAACGTATAGGAGAACTGGCAACCTCTGAAATAAAAAATGAAAAAATTTCCTGGTCATCTTTATGTTTTCGCTAAAAATTTAAAAAAATTCAAAAATCATAATTGGATAATTGGCCGCTAAGTTATATTTTTCACTAAGCAGTCAAAATTTCCATTTTTTCACAAAAAATATCCCAAAATTGCCATTTTTCACCAAAAATGGTGTTTTTTATCACATAAAATGTCCAAAATATGCCATTTTCGAACAAAAATTGTCATCTCTGAGAATTTTCAGCCTAAAAAACGGCAATATTAAAAAAATTCGCGCATGCAACGCTGTTTTTGAACAAATATAAGGAATAATGTAATTAACAATTTTGCCGTAAATAGCTTAAAAATTAAAAATTATATCTTACCATCAATAAAACTTGGCCGTTCGATTCAAGTGTATGAGTAAAGGTGGTAAGTTTTTCTTCTGGCTTATCGATGTTAATGCGTTTCTCTATGAGTGCATCCTTGGCTGGGTCATAATTGAATGTGATCTAAATATTCTAAAGAGTGCCCAAAAATGACAATTTTGCGATTTTGGTTTTTTAATTTTTTAAGAGGTAATGTCTGGAAAAGTCGCACAGGTGGTGGGAGTACGCTAAAAAGTGTTGCTATAAACTTGAAGCCTATGTTATTTTTAAGTACCTAGTGAGTGATTAGCAAAAACATATAAATTAGGTCCCGACAATTTAGGTTCATGTTGATCAATTAGGTTACCATGCGACTGGGTAGTCTTTTACTCATGAGTTGAAAAATTTTTTTAAAACTAACTTTATTTTGAGAGTCATCAAGATCTTCACCTTGAAATTCCTGCCCAAGTTTGATGTTTTTATATTCAATGTTCTTCTTGGGGGTCAAGACTTTGATATAGTAAGCACCTGGGACTTCAATTGATTTTTCGATGACCTTTGTAAGACTGGCCACTTGAGCAATTTTTCGCATGAAAAATCCAACCCCTAAAAATTATGTTTTACTACTATAGCCTACGTGCTGGGAATCCAATCACCACCACCCAATAGTGAAAATGGTTACTACCCTAATAATACAGAGTGTCTCAACACAACCTAGCAAATAAGAAAATTCGATATCTCATCAACGATGAAAGATTTTCAAAAACGGTTTTTTTAAGTTGCTTCATAAATCATCCCGTTTTGTGTAAAAATAGTTTCTTGATTTTTGAATAAGTCTGTATTAAAGCGAAAACCTGTTTTTTACCCTTAAGGAATTTTAAAAAAATAACAACGCCATCTTGTAGAGCGCATTGAAAAACGGTAGTACCCCAAAAATCTCGGAAATACGAGAATATGCTGTTGAGAAAATGAATTTCAAAAATGGTCAAAAAGCATATACAAATTCGAAAATTATTTGATTTTTCAACCATTTCTTTGAAAATCATTTTCTGAAAAACAATTCTCGGATTTCCAAGTTTTTTATGGTACTACCGTTTTTCTACAAGATGGCGTTGTTATTTTTCAAAAATTCCTTAAGAGTAAAAAATCAAGTTTTCGCTTCAATACACAGACTTATTAAAAAATTATGAAAATATTTTTACACAAAACGGGATGATTTATGAAGCAACTTACAAAAAACCGTTTTTGAAAATTGTTGTTGAGATATCGAATTATCTTATATGCTAGGTTGTGCAGAGACACCCAGTGCTTGTTACAATTTAAAATTTTTCATACCTTTTTCTTGAAGCCAGGCATCAAAGTTCTCGCTCCTATCAACTTCCCATTTGCCAAGAAATTTGTCTGGAATTTTTTTATCACTCAGGCTTGAAATGACATCCTTTACAATGTCGGCCATTATTGTACCGGTTAGACAAAAAACCCCAATTAACAAAATTATCTTCATTTTTATACGCGTTGATTATCTAGTAATAATGAGTAATTGTAATAAAGTTTATTCTAAAATGTAATGAAAAATTCTTCTCTTTAATACGATTAGGATTGTGGTTTGTCAGAAAATTTTTCTGATAAACACAAATAAAATGTGTGCTGATTGATCAGCAAGTTTAAAGCTTTCGCATCTTCCTTGAGACTGTTAGTGATAAGATTGATTAAAACGAAGATTTTAGTTTAGCTATGCACTTTTATCGTGAGTTGCATGTGTATGTCCGAATTTTTATGTATAAGAGTGTTGGAGTGTGATTTTAAATTTTTGATCGTTTAGCAATAATAAATGATCTTAAGTAGATCAGTACCATGTTGTAAATTTGTGTCAGCAGGAAATTTTTCTGACTTTACACTGCAAAATCAAAATTCAGGTACACCTAATGCTGCTATTTTTAATTATTTTTAAGCATTTTTGTTTATTTTTGAATCTTGATTGTTAGTTTCGAAGATGCTTATAAGCAGCTTTTTTTAAAAAATTCGATTTTTATTAAAAATTCTATTTTTAAGCTAAAATTCAATTTTTACAAAAATTCGAAAAATGCAATTTTTTTGAATTTTTGTAAAAAAATCGAATTTTTTGGCAAAAAATTCGATATCCACAAAAAATGTTTTTGAATATTTGTGAAAAGTTGAATATTTATCAAAAATTCGATTTTGAGCAAAAATCAGAAATTTCAACAAAAATTTAATTTGCATTAAAGGGGGAGGGGGTAACAATCAAAGCCCGTTCTCCGAAAAAATTTTTTTTGAAAATTTTTGTAAAAAATACATTCCTAGAGGCAGGGGGCGAAAAAATGGGTGATAGCACCCAAAATTCACCCACCCATCACCCACATCACCTATCACCCATGAGTGAATCACCCACAATCACCCATCACCCACTGGGTGAATTACACACAATCACCCACTAGTGGGTAATGGGTGCTTGACCCTGATTCAGGGAAGGGATACGTATTTACATAAATAAATTGATTTTCGCTTCAATACACCAATTCTTTCTCTGAATCAGGGTCAAGAAAGCTTTTCACGGTTCGAGAGTGCGCGCAATCGATTCCCTACCTAGAAAAACCTAAGAATCGACGGTTTTCTCATAAAGATCCGAAAATGTTTGATTTTCGCTTCAATACACCCACCCCATTCCCTGAATCAGGGTCAACCCATCAACATAAGGGAACTCTTATTAGTGGTTTTTTTAAACTTTCGGCGCATTAGGGAGGACACCTGCCCCCCCCCCCGCCACCCTCTTGCCTATGCCACTGATCCTGTGTGGCATTTACCGCGTCTCCCTTTATGATTGTTGATTTCGAAAATTTTTTTGAAAAATATTATTATAAATCATAAAATTACATAAATCTGCAACAATATAACAATATTTATTGCCTATAATTATTTTATCTATCTGGAACACTATACAATAATCATAGAAAACCAACCAGATTCGAACTCCCCGAATCGAATTGACCCAAAAATTTTTTCTTAAAGGAGGAGGGGGTAATTTGCAGCCGGATCTTCGAAAAAAATTTTCTCAAAATTTTATAGAAAATACCCTTCTAGGGTAATTTTGATGCGAGAAATCGATTGCGCTCACTCATGAAGATTGAAAATGCTTCCCTGATCTTTATCCATGAAAATATGGTCAATAAATGTATATAATTATATTGACTTTACTGTGATAAAAACAAAATTTTTCATGGATGAAGGTCAGGGAAAGCATTTTCAAGCTTCGGGAGTGCGCGCAATCGATGTCTCGTATCAAAATTACCCTAGAAGGTCTTTTCTACAAAATTTTGAGAAAAAAATTTTTTCGGAGATCCAGCTGCAAAGTTTACCCCCCATTAAAAAATCGAAATTTTGACCCGGTAGGATCCGAGACGATCAAAACCTAACTCGAACCGAAACTTAAATTACTAAATAAATTTTTTTTAGATTTTCACGCAAGCTATGATCCCTCTATGATTTTTCACAAAAAATACAAAATTTCTTATTTTCCAAAAAATTTCAATTTTGTTAAATTCCAGCTCAGACGAGCGCTTGTATCCACTGTATCACTCGTGTAAAAATTTTCGATCAATGACCATTCTACGTGGAAAAATAAAAAATGTCTTTCTTATTTAGATAAAAATCTTTTTTAGGATTCACTCAAGGTTAGTGGACCGTTAAGGCTAATTAACTTTTGAAAGATTAATAAAATGTCCTTTCAATTTTTGATTAAAAAGGTAGATTACGACAAAGATAAATCGCGGAAGTCAGAATCATTAAGAACTTCATGGAATTTTCATGGAATATTTTAGTAGTCATGGAATATTTTAGTAAAAACAATAGGGCACCAAATATTTTATTACATTTTACTCTCATTTTATTATATTTTCTATTTTTAAAATTTTTATTAAATGAATTTTATTACGATTCTAACAGTATTAACTGGAAAAGGGATCCGCCTGTGAGAATAAATGTAAATATAAAATATAAGCTTGAAAAGTAAGTTTTTTTAATACTTTTTTAGGCCAAAAATAGAATCCCTGACACTTCACAACCTTGGATAGTTGGCAAACCATGCCACTTCCCAACATAAATGATCAGGGGGAGACAAGCTACCTCGAGGCTATATGAACTCTGAGGTTATGGTGGCTTCGCCACTTCGAGGCTATATGAATCTTTAACTTTTGGCTCGATGCTAGCTACATGAAGGGGGGACAGTCCCCCTCCCATTAATAATGTATGCTTCCCAACCTCGGACATTTTACAACTCAAAAATATTTTACTAGCAAAAATCCCTAATGCTCACATATCAGCAAGTGCAAATCCTTTAGTCTAAAAACAAAATACGAAGATTTATCTAAAGTTGCAATCGAATTAGGAAAATTTCCGGTCTAGAAAATTCCCATGGGCTGTAAAGTGTCCGAGATTGGGAAATGTCTGAAGTTGGGAAGTGTCTGAGGCAGTGAATTGTCCAGGTTGTGAAGGTTCCGGGTTGAGAAATGTCAGGTTGGGAAGTGGTATGGGTTGTCAACTGTCCAAGGTTGTAAAGTGACGAGGAGCCCCAAAAATGATTTTAAACGATTTTTGGTGAAAAATAATATTTTTTGCAAAAATCAGTATCGAAAAATACCTAGGTTCATCAAGGGGAAAATTTTACTTTTTTCAATGAATAGGGGATCACCACCTTCCCCCCACCCCCTGATTATAGTCATTTTTAATAGAAGATAGGAAAAAATATAGAGAAGCCAAACGTCCGATCTGGCAAGTTGAGCAACGTTGAGCCTTATGATTCGACAAAGCTTTTTATTTTCAAAGAGTCAGAAAACTTGCCTTTGGTGCAAGTTTTACTTGCATCTAATTTTTTCGAAAAATTTTTTTAGCTAAAACATGTGTAAAACGACTAAAATAGTTGAAATAACATGTTTTTAGCTAAAATTGGGGGACAAGTAATACTTGCCGAAAGTTGCGTTTTTGCATCTTTTTGCATCAATACTGATCGATACTGATTTTGCATTTGCAAGTTTTACTTGAACATGCAAGTTTTACTTGTACACGCTAATTTCGTCGTGAAACGATTTAAAAATATTTTTAAATCGTTTTTCGAGATAAACACGACGAAATTAACGTGTGCAAGTAAAACTTGCACCAAAGGCAAGTTTTTTGACAGCTCTGCTTCGGAGATACATTAAGATCCAGCTCTCCTTTGAGTTGACCACACATCTTGGTCGAATTCGAAGCTGCATGTTAAATTCGGCGCTTATCTCAGAAAACTTGCTAGAACGTCCGGAATGTGTTTTGCTCCATATCCATCCAGGTTGCTCAAGAAATTTTGGGCGTCCCGTCGCTTCACTAATTTTTTCACTTTGCCAACCTGGTCACATCGCCAACTAGTCATTTGACCAACCATCACTTGGTCAACTCGTCACTTGGCCAACTACTCATTTTATCAACTACTCACTTCACCAACCAATCTTTTTACCAACTTTGTCATTTTACCAATTATTCCTTTTGCCAACCATTCAGTTGATCAACTGAAAAATATTGATTAGCATTTTTTGAATTTGGATGTTAAG
>JAQGBS010000727.1:0-19363 GCA_034698545.1 Acrobeloides obliquus
ATAAAACATGAAATTCTGCATGCTCTTGGTTTTTCGGCTGGATTATATGCGTTTTTCAGAGATGCAGAAGGAAGGCCGAGAACTAAAAGGTATGGGGTTTAAAAAAATCTCATCGCCCATTCCCCAAACCTAGATTGAAATTTGGCCAGGCTTTGAGTGATAAAAATCCTAATAAGGAGTGTTACCCAACTGTCATACCCAAAAATTTTTCAACCTGGGCTAGTTTTGTAGAGCATGCTCACTTGTCTTGAAAAAGTAATAGACTTTTTGTCGAACGAGGCTTCGTTTTTGCCTAGCACACAACCTCTATGCCACAAGGACAATTCAAATTCTCGCCGATGGGAATCAAACTATCGCTATACAGAGTCCATAGTTCCGAAAACATACAGGGTGCCCCAAAATGGCACTTTTAATATTTTTACGCGATTTTTTTCAAATTTTTTAAATTTACACCAAAAAATCCTATAGAGGTTTTCTATGAGAAGAATTGATTGCGCGCATTGCCGAACCTTGAAAGCGCTTCCCTGATTCAGGGAAGAGATTGTGTATTGAAGCGAAAATATTCTAAAAATCAAAAACATCGTAAAAGTGCCATTTTTGGACACTCTGCAATTTTCCATTGTGGCGGTTAGCCACTCCCACCTCTTCTCACTATTGATGTTTAGTATGTTAAGAATAAACCATGTGAACCGGTTGTCACACCATGATCTAGAGACAAAATTACATAAGTGAAAAAAATTTTCATGGAAAATGCAAAAACTATATGTATGACCGAGGATCGATCCAGGGTTGTTTGCACGATTGTGCAAAATTCCACTGAGCTATGTGGCCCCAACTATTTTTCTCATTTATGTGAAACTGACAATATACCTTTTAGAAACCGCTACAACCGCCCTATATCCTTCAACCGAGAACGAGGGTATTATGATGCCGATGAAAACACTATAAAAACCATCGTACGAGAAGATTGGTGGACTGCAACTGGGACGGTAATTATTTTTTTCTTTCTTTCGGTTGATACTACTTCAATGCCGAAATTAGTGACAGGTCACCTAGTAACCACTATAGTGTAGTGTTCCGGTGCGCTGCCAAAAATTTAGGCGTCACCGGCACTATCAAAGTTCGATTCCATCTTTCATCCAAAAAATTTTGCAGGGAATAGTGATCGATCGGGGGTCACAACATTGTTGGAATGATGAAAATTACAAATTTAGATGTCTCATCCAGTCCACCTAATAGTTACTGAAAAAGTCCAAGAAGAAGCTAGGAAACATTTTGGATGCAACAAATTAGAAGGAGCTGAGTTGGAAAATCAAGGTGGTGATGGCACAGCTTTGACTCATTGGGAGAAGAGATTGTTCGAGGTAGGTGCACTTTAATAAATTCCATATTCAAAAACGTGTACAAGTTTTTTTTACCAAAAATCGTCAAAAATGGCTATTTTGCAAATTTTTTAGAACGAAGCAATGACTGGCACACATACCCAAAACCCTGTATATAGCCGAATAACCTTGGCATTAATGGAAGACAGTGGATGGTATAAGGCAAATTATGAGTATGACTGATTTTTAATCGCTTATTAAAAACTTAATCTTTTTAGTGCAGCAGAGTACCTTCATTGGGGTAAAGATCTTGGATGCGATTTTTCCATGAAAAGTTGTGGAGATTGGATACGGATGATGATAGAAAAGTTAAAAAAATGCAAATTTCAAAAATTATGAAAAATTTTAGAAAATTGCCAACTTCTCCATTTTGCCATGACATCAAGCATGATGGGAAGAAGTCTTTAGCCACAACGAGGTAGTTAAGCAAATTAATATGTAGTAGCGGTCACAAGTATGGAAACTTGTGACCGCTAGGAAAAAATCGCAATCTCCCTCAAACAGTGATATCCCGAATCGAAAAATCGTTTGGTTCCAGTTCTATGAACAGATCTAGTCGGGGTTATCGGATCTGGATGAATCTCGACGGAACTAGATGAATATGAACAGATCTGATCGGACTTCCCGGATCTGGCTGAATATAGCCAGATCTGGACTGGATCCATTCGTTTTTGACCGGACGGACAAACCAAAACGAAAGGACAATGAACTAAAAATTTACATTTTAGATGCACCGACCAACGAGACTCACTTGCCTTGTGCAACTTGGTGCCTTATAAAAAACCTCTTCCTCCAGATTATCGAAATTTTGCCTCTCTAACAGGTGTTCGAAAAGAAGGTGTACAATATTATGGTGGTTCTGTCGAACTTGCTGATTTTTGCCCATATAATCAGGAATTCGAATGGAAAATGATGAATTCCACAGATCGAAGAGATAGCCGGTGTGAATTAGAAGGAAATTCTCCTCCAGAAGAGACAAATTCTATCATGGAAGTGTATGGCGAGAATGCTAGATGTTTTGATTTGGTTAGCACATGGACTGAAAGAAAGTGTGGAAGAGTGAAAACATACACTCAATATATGGCTGGATGTTACGGGGTAAGGAGTATGACAAAATGGATACTGAAATTAGTTCCTGCTCTTGATGCTAACATTCCCTGAACCAACATTTGCTCCACCGCCTGCCCCTGCTCTATTCCATGAGATCCTCACCCTGTCCTTGCTCCAGACTCTGTTACTGGCCTTGCATTTACCCTTGAATCTGCCACTATATTTTGCCTTAGCCCTGAGTTCTAAAAAATCCGAAGCCTAACACCTGATACTAAATCTAAGTCCAAGCCCAAGACTACGCCTAAGTCTATGCCCAAGCCTAAGACTAATCCTACCAATGCACACTCATTTCTATTCCTAGCCTTTCATAACCCACGCCCAGCCCTAGGCCTGGCCCTTAGTCCTAATCCTTGTCCTAGTCCTATACCAAGTCCTGCCCTGGTCTTAGCCCCAGCCCTATCATCACTTCTACCCCTGCCCACTTGACTATATAGTATTGATTTTTCCCTGATGTAGAAACTAGATTTATCCTCATATTCCAAATTTTAGTTTTTGTGCATAGACGGTCGACTTCATATACAAATTTTCAACTCCACAAACGTGTACACATGCTTTTATACGGGTCAAATTGTGCATATCAGACAGGTACCTCCCTCCCCCCATTTTCACGTTTACAATTTATTTTTTCAGATCGTGAATGGCTGGCTTCGTGAAGGGAGTATCCGCTGCCCACCTTGTACAGAAATATGTAATGATGATCAATGGGTGGATCGATATGTAAGCCAAGATTCGGATATGGAGAAAGTTGGATGCTTGCCGGACTCGAAGCCACCACATGGTAGTTACATCGGTGATGTCCCGTTGGATGAACCCTGTTGTGCTTTCAAGTGGTTTTTTCGTCCAGTGATACTCATCATTGTGATATTTGTTATATGTTTATAAAAAAGTTTATGTAAAATAAAAAGAACAACTTTAAAATGTTTAAAAAAAAATTGAAAACACGTGATCGCCTGAATGTTTGCATCTTCATATTGACCAGATAGGCCGAAAAAATTATCTACGGTGTTTTAGGTATGTTAGAAAAATTTTTAAAAAAAGCAACATAAAATCGGATTGAGCTTCGGAAAAGTTTTTGAATTTTTTCGGATTGACTTTTAAAGATTTTCTCATGCATTAATCTCACTAAACAAATTCAACTTGGAGTAATCTTCTCTTTCAATGAATTTTTGAAATTTTAGGGGGGAGGGATAACTACCCCCTGCCTACGGCACTGGGTACATGGCTTTTGATCCCTATCCTTCCAGAGGGAGGATAGGGATCAAAAGTCCGTTTTAGTCAAAATTGTGCCCTGTGGGGGTTTTTACGTACGAGGAATCGATTCCCGCAAGAATTGAGTGATAAAAATTTTTTTGTATCACTGTACTGGGGATCTTGTGGACCAAAGTACCCAATATGGAAAATCGTTACATAAGTGTCAAAGTTCGGGGTTTCGTTGGGGGTTTTCGCGATCGAAAAACACGAATCCGAGCGATTTAAGCCGCTTTGAGTTCTACCTGACCGTGTTATTGCACTTTTCTCCCGACTACATTTGACACTCAATGATTGGATAAGGGGTCCTTGAGTCTTATGGGTCCTAAGATCCCCCATAGAAAATGTTTCATCGCTCAATTCTTGCGAAAATAACGTAAAAATCTCCTAGGGCACAAATTTGACGCAAATGGTCATTGTTTTTGTTATGTTAATTCGATATAAAATGTAGGAACAGAAATTTTGAATCACCCTGTACACGAAAATTGAGATTTTTTATTTAAACATAGTTGTGAAAATATCAACTTTTTTTTGCTTTTTTGATCTCCTACCACAAGATTTTTTACCAATCTTGTTGCACCATCCAAGATGGAATTATTTTTCGTGAGTCATATTTTATCAATCTATTGCTTCAACTTGAAGGTTAAAAAACCGAAAAAATTGAAAAAAATCGAAAAATGATTTTTCATTAAAAATGACCAAATTTTATCTTAAAATGTTCAGAATTTCATTTTTTAAATCAAAAAGCATCATTTTTCACCAAAAAATGCCTTTTTCTGAGCATTTTCAGCTTAAAAACGAAAAATTTCAAAAAACGGAACACCTGAAAAAGCCGAAACCAAAAGATAAAAAAACCGACCGAAACTGTAAGGAAAGCCAATAAAAAACCGAAATCGAACGATTTTTATCGGTTTTTCTTACTCTAGTACACGGTCATGCGCACTTCGCTTTTTGAAATCTCGCCATGAACAGAGTTTACCCATAGAAAATTTTCTATGTCTATAAATATTTTTTCCATTTTCATAACAATTATCCAAATACGCTTATTGCATTATCCTCTTTCCTCATAAGTCGAGATGGGGTCGATGTGTAAAAAAAGAAACTAGGTTATCGCCTTGCCAAATGCGCTACTCGTTAGTCTCAAACGGCATCGATTTTCACCCTCATTTTTGTTTAGTCAAATAGTCATATTGATATTTTTTATGCCTCTTTAAACGCTTTATAAATGTCAAATTTTTGGGCGAAATTTATTAAAACAAACTTTTCAAGAAAACCGAGCTTTGGGTGTCACACAAATTTTGTAAGGAACTTATTTTGATAATAAATTTTATCGTTTTCTAGTAAGATTAGTTATAAATCTCCTTTAACAAAGTTATAGAGCTTGATTTTTCTACAATTTTCTTAAAGGTTACTTTTGATGAAAATCGATAGGAAAACGAGAAAATCGCACGAAAAAGTAATAAACATTAAAAAATTTTGTGACATAAAGCTCTGTTTTCTTAAAAAAAGTATTTTAAAGTAATATATTTCTTAAGTTGTTTATGAGTTTGGTTATGAGGTTTATAAATGGAAGATTTTTGCTAGGATAATGCAAGATGCAAAAATGTTGCTGTTTTTTTGTTTTCCAGATCCTCTTCCACATGATTGCATATATATAAGGCTTTAATTTTAAGAAAAGTCACTAAGGGATTAGAATTGGAAACTCGATATTTAGTGATGTTTGATGCTTATTTTTCTGTTAAAATAGTTTCCGGGTTGGTTTGATAGCCCTGGACAAGTCTGGCCTATAGCAGTGCTGTAGGCAGGGTTTCTCGACGGGGGGACATATTAATGTTTTTCAAAATTTTATGAAAAAACATAGGGGGTTCCTTGTGATAAGAGAAAAAATAAAAATTTTCCGACTATGGGGAAAACATGTCCTCCTTATCCCCCTTGTCTAAGGTACTAACCTATAGAAAATCCTATGTTTTTCTGGATAATTTTCTTTACCACACTATATTTGGTGTAACTTAATCTATTTATTCTTTTCTCTTGACTCTTCTTTGCTAAAAGCAAGTCAAGTCAAACATCTTCCTCTTTGATTTATTTCTTCAAAAAGAAAACGCAATTTGTTTATTTTTGGCTCCGAAAGTCCTAAATCATCGTGTTGGAATTTTTTCTAGCTCAAAAAGATCAATTTGTCTCATCTTTTCCATTAGTATATTGATTTCAAGCCAATATTTTTGCTTAATGAAATTTTTTTTAAATACCGGGAACCGAAAAAAATTTTAAAATTTTTTAAGAGCGCTCGCGATTTCTCCAACAGTGACTTCGAACGGCACTCCCAGAAGGAAAATCAAGCTGAGTATATACTGAGCTTGATTTTCGCACTAATACGATCACGAAGGGATGCATGTTGGCGGGAAAATCAAGCTCAGTATATACTGAGCTTGAAATGTATATATTTCTTCCTTGGAATTTATTTTTAAAAATTCCAAGGAAATTAAAAAAAAAATTTTGTTCGATTTTGATGATTTTGGTGTCAATCGTCTTCTCTCATTGTCCCCTATCACTTTTATAATGTTCCCGAGATCGTCCGGACAGACACACTGACAAACAGACATGGGCTCGGAATGGGGCTGATTTATCAGAAATTTTCTGATTTTGGGCAGTATTATCTAGTGAAAATCTGATTTTTGGGTCCGAAATCTGATTTTTTTTCATTCCGAGCCCTGCATTACACGTTTCATGTAGTAGGATCTCATGGATTATTTTCGAGAATAAAATTCCGTTTAGTAAAACTCGTGAGAAAAAATTGGTAATGTCTCATGTTTTCTAATTGTTTTATTTTATTAAGTTTCATAGAACATAAATCTCCTGACATGTTAATTACGTCAAACAATTAGTTATGTACAGGGTGATTAAAAAAAGAGAATTTTGCGATTCTTTCAAAGATTTTAAAGTTTTTAAATTCTCACCAAAATGACCCTATAGGGGTTTGTCTACACGAGAAATCGATTATGCGCACTTCAGAACCTTGAAAACGCTTCCCTGACCCTGATTCAAGGAAGAGGTATGTGTATTGAAGCGAAAATATGCTAATTCAGTGTCAAAGAAGCGTTTTCAAGGTTTGGCAATGTGCGCAATCGATTCCTCGCATAGAAAAACCCCTATAGGGTTATTTTGGTGAAAATTAAAAAATTTGAAAAATTTTGAAAAAAATCGCTCAAAATTCTCTTTTTTAATCGCCCTGTAGATGTATTGGACAAAAATAAACTCTATTCCAAGATTCCAAAAACGAGGTTCCAAAAAGCATGGCATTATGGCTAGGTCGCTGGCCATTTCACTAAAATAAAAATTTCGACCCGGATGGAATATGAATGACCAGTGTTCTAGCCATTAAGCCATGCGGCTTCAGGGCAATTCAACTCACGGACCACTCAATCTGGACAACTCAATCCAGGACAACCCAATCCACGGATAACTCAACTCACAGAAAACGTTCTAGCCATTAGGCCATGCGGCTCCTGGGCCTAAGTCCTAGGTCTAAGTCTAAGCCTAAGGCTAAGAAAAGTCCTATAGATTTTTTGTTTGAGTTGTATGGGTTGAATTGTCTTGGGTTGAGTTGTCCGTGGGTTGAGTTGTCCGGGTTGAGTGGTCCGTAGGTTGAGAGTGTCTGCCCCCAGGCCATGCGCCTCTTTTTTGAATCTCGTCATGGAACAGAATTTATGCAAAAGTTAAAATTAAAACACTTTCTTCTTACTATACATGTGCCATTATTTATTCCATTATAGACCTTTTCACTTGGCACATGCATGCCCAACTCACAAAGCATCATCGATTAGAAAGAATCTTTATATAAACTTGTTATTGTTTATGCTGAGTATGTGAGTGCATAAACATGAAAATTGTATAAAGTATAAAGTTATTTACTAGCTATGTACGTTAAAAAAGCTTCCAAAAATTGATTTTTTTAAATTCAATTTTTTAGTTGGGTATCCCATTTTGGGAGTACCCAATTATGTTGTTCACAATATGCTCTCGATCATTTTTTTCAAAAATTTATTCAAAAACATACTATAAATATTAAGATTTTCCGAGAAAATTTTACTCATTAAATCTTAAATCCTCTTATTGTTTTAAAGCAATTCCATCGGGCTCATTTTTCTTTCTCTCGTGTATAATTTTCCGCTATTTATTCAAAGTGCCGGTTAAAATTGAATCCGAGCTGTCCCAAAAAGCTTTGCTTGTTTTGGTGTGTATCTCCTGGCACATGATGTTATTTGTTCCATGCGAACTTTAGACTTGCGTCTCTGAACATCCGGGTTATTATGTAATGGGAGCTTTATAAATTTGTTGTTGTTTTTGTTTCTTTTTTGGTAAAATTAACTTTTGAGGATAATCATAAGAATTAGTTAGTCTCATTTGAGCACGGATCACTGATAAAAATTTGACTATCTTTTTGATTCCCAAAGCTCCTCGGACCTCACAAGTTCTGATCCTGGACCCTATACATGGCGGTTTTTTGCAAAAATTGACGGAAACTTGAAATTTTAAAAACGAGTCATGCTATTTGATTCAGCGAACTAGACGAGTAGAACGAATACTTTAACATGAGTTTTTCATCCCAAGCCCATGGCCGAGTGGCTAAAGCGACAGATTTGCATTTTATAGTCTAGGGATCAAATTTAAAGTTGTTTGTTTGTTGTGACGCGTTTATAAAATTTCAAGTTTCCGCCAATTTGTTACCAAAAAACCACCGTGTCAGAGATCTTGATGAGGAGGGGGCTAGTGAGCCTTAGGTTATGGCCAGCTATCTGACACAATGATATCCAATAATCTAATTGTATGAAAAATTACTAGTCTTTTTCAAAATTTTCACCCGAATGCTAATTTTAGAATTTTGTTGCGTCATGTAATTATGAAAGACGGACAAATATTTTTTCCTCGTTTGTTAAAGTCTTGAAATCATTTGTTGTTAGGACATTTGGGATTATTAGAAAGGCGTAAACTAGCGTCATTAGGTATAATAGCGATTGATGCTTCACGTATTTTGAAATTTGATTCGCAAATTGAAGTGTACTTATAGCGTCATAGTTTGTAGGAGTATATAAAGGTTAAGTATTAGTCAAAAGTTAGGCCATGTGAGCAGCTTCTCGAAAAATTAGCCTTTTTTTTATTGAAAAACAGAGTTTTTTCACGAATCAGCTTATTTTCAGATTTTTTAAAGATTTTTACCTCCACCAAACAAAAATAAAATTTACGATATTTTTTTAACTGGGGTTTTTAGACGCTTGACAAAAATATGACATTGAAACAAAGTTCAAACTATAAAACCCAAAATTGATAACTCAGAGCTTATCCTGACAAAACGTTTTTATTTTTCCGCATTTATCATGTTTCAAACCTATAATTTTTTAAATCTTGACATTTGCCTTATGTTCAATTCCCCATTCCCCCATAAGCTTAAAGGTTAATGAGAGCTTTTTTTCATTTTGACATTAAATGTATGACCTAATGACGTGAATCTTACCCATTTTCAAAATGATTTTTGACTTGGTTTCTTCGAGGTTGCTTCTCTTTAAGAATTGCTTCCGAGCACTCAAATAGACATTTCTTCCTTCGAGCACTCCAATTTCTTAACCATAAAAAGACACTCATGGGAAGGATCTGCTAGTTTTATGAAAGGCTATAGGATTTTTATATTACTAAAATTGGTCTTGTTTTTGATTAGCCAAATACGGATGTAAGAAGTGAATGTTGTTAAGGAAGTTTTTTTGTTGTTATGAGAGAAGAGAATAGTGTTTTTGGCATATTGTGAAAAAATTTATCCTATATCTCCACGGCAATCTAATGTTGTTAAAAAATTTGAAGCTAGTTCACTTGTTGGGAAGCATTTATCATGGTCAAAAAGTCGAAATTTTTTCTTTTTTTTCGGCTTAGGGGTATTTTTAAGCGAGAAAAACATTGGCGATGTTATTTTTGCATGAAAATCAATAAATAATTCTGAAAAATATCAAGGAAGGGCTAGGGACCTAGACCCCTTATTGCGGCGAAGCAGCGAAAAAAATGTGAGGACCCCCTTTTGTTTTTTGGAGTTTTTCGACATGGCTAGGCTCCTGTCACAAATCCTGCCTATGCTCATGCAGGGGTCTGAGGTCCCGGATCCATTTTTGGAGTTTGAGTATCCCAAAGGGAAATCTTTTTGATTTTTTTTATAACATGTGAGGACCCCCCTCCCAACGGCGTTCGAAATTTGCAAAAAGTTGCGCATCAAGTAAGCCTTTATGGCCGAATGGCTAGGGCTCTAGATTTCAGTTTTTAACGATCATTTTTTATCCTTCGAAAATACTCGCAATCGATTCCTCACATAAAATTATCCTCGAGAATTTTGCATCAAAACGATAAACCTCATGGGAAATATGTTCGATATGGGGGTCCGTATATTTTGGTCCACTAAGTATACATCATTGTCTTAGACTTTTAAGCCGTCATTAAATTGCTCACGATTTTTTTAATTCTAAAGCCCATACGTGCCATTGAAAAGAATCTTTTTTGCACGATGTTTCAGAGAACTTAAACATGTGAAAAATATCGCATATTGGCTATATTTGTTGGTTTTTCCGAGATTTTACGAATATCTAACAAGCAATTAATTGCGGTTTGAGTCTGCTCGGCGGGAATTCAGACTCTTTTTGTACGCCTTCATTATTAATAACTAATGATCTCCGGGAAAATCCTAGACATATTTTTTCTTGAAACAATTTCTTAAACTGTTCAAGAAAAAAATAAATAAAAGATAAAAATTTTCCGCTGATGGTATTGGACCAGCGCTATGCATATTAAAAAATGCTCAAATTGCAAGCACTTCCGAATAGTAAAAATGCTTTCCTGATTCGGTGTATTGAAGCGAAAATCTAAAAAATCATACACGAGGGATAATTGGTTGGACAAGTTGCCCATAGGGATTTTTCTATACGAGGAATCGATTGTGCGCATTCCCGAAGGCTGAAGCTGTTTTGATCATTTTTTTCATAAATCCTTATGAAGATCCTCATGAGGATTCCTCATTGTGCAAACACCTTACCATAAAAACTCTCAGCGGTACTACTACACCACGATTTTTGCAGTTTATGAAACTTTTTATGTACTTTTCTTTTTCATAATCTAAACTTTGTTGATGCTGTCAGTTTATCCGCAAAATCTTCCAATTTCCTCCCTCAAATTGAAAACATCTTTAGCAAGAGAAGTACATCGTTTTTTCTTGATTGATTTATTTGACAGGGTTGTTTGTTTATATAAGTTAGGTTTTTGTTGACCAAATCGTGGTAAGTGCTGTCACTTTCACTTGGACTTTTATTTAACCCAAGATCTTCTGGAATCTTGTTTGTATTATTGTGGGTAGCTAATCAGCCGACGGATTGTGACGTGATTTTTGACGTTAATAAATTTTGTGAAATTTTTGAGGCGACTTTTGGTTTTTCGTGAGTATAAAAGGGTTTTAAGATTTGAATTTTTTTCAGAACTATAGCAGCTTTGAGATATCTTAGATTTTTTATTTTTTCAGGGACTGTGGAGAAACGGGTGTAAAAAATGAAAGTTTTATGGCTAAAAAGCATGGTCGTACTGAGGGGGAGGGGGTATATGTACCCCTTTCCATGGGTCAAAAAAAGTTTTAAAAATCCAAGGGGTCCTTTCTTATGTTTTTGACCAAAAGAATAAAATCGTTTTTTCTTGATAGATTTAAAATCCATAAAAAATCGGGATCTTATACCCCCCCCCCCCATGAAAAATCTTGGGTACGACACTGGCTATTTTGCGAGTATTCCGACATTCCTTTTAACCCCACTTTATTTTAGCTTTTCTGGCTCAGAAGCGTAAGATTTTCTCAAAAATTTGTTCATCCGGTTCATTTTTTGAAAGAGATACCCCTCCCCCAAATTATTATTTCCTTTACTGGTTGAAAACTTATTATTCACATTTTTAGTCTAGTTTCTCACAACCTATTCTGTTCAAAGTGCAAAATCTTTTTCCCGCCTTATTATTCCATGTTATTACTCATTCTCGCCCTTGTATTATTCATTCCTTTTACAACGAATATTATGAAGCCTCAATTTTCATAAACAGAGGGAATCCACCTGTCTGTCCACACAAAGGGTCATATCGGCCTAGTCTCTTTTTCTGGCCTATTGGCTTTCTTCTTGTCAATAGTCTTATACGACACACGCAAACGCTGCCATTCCTTACCACAAAATATATTTCTTCGAAAAATGAAACAAAGATATTGTTCCTTTTCACGGCGTTGAAATTTAATCAAATTCTCTCCTGAGGACCGCCTTAGTTAATCAAAACCTTCTTCCGCCTCGTCTTGTATTTTTTAAAAATGGCGTCTTTGTCTTTGACTATATTTTCCTCCAACTAAATTGCCTTCATTTTATTAATATACTTGTGATTATTAATATTATTTCTATGCGGGTTTATTGAGTAAAAAAAGGAGCTAAAAATGCTTAGTCCTTATTATAATAACGAATTCTTCTATTACTCAAATTTACAGAGTGCTTTGAGAATGTATCCGGATATGGCAGAAATTGAAAATGGAAGTGTGGAGGAGAAGCCATGTATTAGGGTTATGCTAACCATATCAGCTAGGTAAAAATTAAAATTTTTACAATAAATTGGCGAGGGGTCATTTGCGTCCGGAAACATCCGTCCCGGACATTTACGTCCGGACATTTGCATCCGACTATTTGCGTCCAGAAACATCCGCCCCGGACATTGTGTTCGGACATTGCCTATGAGTATAGGTCGAGCACATTAGCCAATCGGCCATAGGTCAAATCCAAAACCTCATGATATGGTACTCGTTTTGAATCACTCTGCGAACTGAGTCGATTGGACCGAAGGCGCCGTTTTTTCGTGTTAGCTAAAGGATTTTACCTAAATTTTCCTAAATTTTCCATTTTTAAACAAAACCAAATTTAATATTTTTCGCCAAAAATCTTAATTTTCGGAGAATTTTCAGCATAACAAAAGTCTAAACAAACATAAATTTTGCGCCTATTGCGTGACAAACATGAAGTTTTTTTTTGAAATATTGCAAATTTTGGATATTTTTGTTGAAATTTTCAATTTTTACAAAGGCACTTTTGGCGATGTTTACACAAATTTGGGATCCAAAATTGTTTCTAGAATGACCCCTCTAGGGGCCATTGCAACAAATGAGGTTTTTTGGGGCCCACCCTGTACTTCAAGATATTATTTTTCAACTTTTAGAGATCTCCGAGATGTCAACCCATCCGACACCCTTTCTGACCCATATTGCGTTGTTAGCATTACCGATGCTTCTATGGTACGCACCCGACAATGGGAAGAAATAGGAAGAACCGAAGCTATTAGCAATACTTTAAATCCTGATTGGGCCACAAAAATTTGCATGAATTACTATTTTGAAGAGCAACAAAGGCTATTGTTTGAAGTGTAGGCTTAAATATAAAAAAGTGACATAAAAATTATTATATTTTAGCTTTGTTAAAGGCGAAGATAAACCTCGGCTAGGAGAAGCTACAATGTTATTACACGAAATTGTCGGCTCTAAATATAATAGACTTACGAAGCCTCTGAGGTAGAGGACATTTTTACAACTAAGAACGACTCAACGGTCACACTAACACACACTCGTTATATGAGATTGGGCTAAAGTTTTCGAACCCGACCGGGACTCGAACCTAGGCCTCCTGGCTACCGTTTAAGTGCACTACCATTGTGCTACAGAGCACACATGCACAAGTTTACGTTTACGTAAGACATGTAGTAGTATCCGGCAAAAAATTTAAAAATATGTAGTACCAAAAATATGTCGTTTGGCAAAGTGACGGCTAGCATAGGTCAGCAAGGGGGGAGCCTCCCCCCTGACCCACTCAATCATGGACCCAAAATGGAGGGGGAAACACCTCGTAGACCCCGCCAAAAAATAGAAAGAGAGAGAAACGCTAAAAAAGGTCCTTTTTTTGGTGGAGGTGGTGGGAGACCACCTCATCGGAGTTCCAAAAATATGTAGTATTGAAAATTTTAACGTAAGACCTTGTGCATGTATGCTACAGAGACCTACAACTGATGCCCAATCTCATATTATCTGATTTCCGCGTTCTCTTGTTTGAGGGTTCGATCCCGCCAAGATGAAAATTTTTTTGATACAGTTGCGGACAAAAATTTTGCCGCTCCCTTAAGTCTTGCCCCCCCCCCTTTAGAGGGCGGCAATACTTTTGTCCGCAACTGTAGTTTCAAAAATTGTCAAACGTAACCCCCAATAAAATTGATCAACGAATTTTTGTCTTTCATTTTTTTGAAACACTATCTACATATCCAGATATGAAATTTTAGAGAAGATGGCAAACACCATGGGGAAATTACCGTCGTTGCTGAAGAATTAAGTGAAGGAAGACAAGAATCGGTGTATTTCGTAGTGAGTGCAACAAATTTGGACAAGAAAGACTTTTTGGGAAAATCTGATCCGTTTTTAAAAATCTATCGGATAAATTACGATGACACGTAGGATTTTGAGATTTTTTTTGAACTTTATAATATGGCAAATTTAGCCTTCAACTTGCCTATCGAACTCGTTATCATGAGCAAAATTTGAACCCCAAATGGAAACCGTTCGAAATTCATATCGATCAACTGTGTTATGGCGATAGAGATAGGTAAAGAGGAAAAGCATAATGGCCAAAAAAGGGGAAAAAGCAGGGTCAAGGAAGAGTTTTAATAGATCGGGAATGTGTGCGATCGATTCTACATCCAAAAAACCCATAGTTCATTTTCGCTTTAATACACCATTCCTTCCCTCAATCAGGGTCAACGAAAAAGCGCTTAGAAAAATCTATAGAACGCCGCATTTCCCACGAAACGCGGCTCTCATGAGTTTTCCTAAATACAATTTGACCTAGAAAAACCACATAGACATCCGAGTTTCCTGCGAGTATACAAATTTAGTTCATTTTCGCTTCAATACACAACATTCTTTTTTGTAAATTAAAAAAATTTTTTAGAGAATTCCTCATCGAATGCTATGACTGGGACCAAATTGGAGAGTAAGCTCAAAATTTTATAAAAAATCTTTTCACTTTTAGTCACGACCTAATCGGCACTTGTAGAACCACAGTGAATAGGCTATTTTCGAAGCAAGACACAGTTTTGTCTTTAGTAAATGAGGAAAAAGCCAAGAAGCACAAGAAATATATCGATTCAGGGCAATTACACTTCGATAAAGTTTTCATATGGATGGACTTTACTTTCTTGGATTATATCACTGGAGGGTAAAGTCTTATGGCAGATAAATATGTGAATATTAAGACACGTATAGTTTGTTCAAGGGTTGCCTCCATTTATCAATTTTTTCTTCGTTGTTATAAAAAAAACAAATTATATTGTGCTCAAAATTCGCATATTTATGTCTCAAAATAAGCGAAAAGTTTCAATTTTGACCCATAGCATGGATCAAATTAAAAATAAATATTGCCAATCGACTCAGCTTGCCAAGAGCTTCAAAACAAGTACCATATCATGGGGGTTTGGGAGTTTGACCCATGACCGAGTGGCTAACATGCTCGGCCTTCACCTAGGGCACGGGTTCGAATCCCAAACGAATTTAAGGTTCTCCAAATTTTATGAAAATTTTTGCATATCTCTATTTTGACATCTAAAACACTTTGCAATCATTTTTTGGTTGGTACATACTTGCTGGAGCTTACAGTAAGGCTAAGTCTTGCATACTACTACAGCTCCAGCAAGTGTCTAAAAACCAAAAAATGATTACAAAGTGTTTTAGAGAGTAAAATAGAGATATGCAAAAATTTTAATGAAAATTGGACAACTTTAAATTTGATCGGGAATTTGAACCCGCGCCTTTAAAGTTCAAATCAATCGCTTTATCCATTCGACCATGGGGAGAACCTTCAAATTCCCATAATATGGTACTCATTTTGAAGCTCTTGGCGAGCTGAATCGATTGGCGAAATTTAGTTTTAATTTTGACCCATGCAATGCCCTTTTCTGTTTTTTGCGCGTCATGGTCGATGATAAATTATCACTTTTTGTAACTTTGCGCACTACCCCCTTTCCCTGCCCGTTGCCCTATGTCATTAACTAAAACAGACTATATAAAAATTTTAGAACCGAACTTGACTTCACGGTAGCTATAGACTTTACAAAATCCAATCTACCTATCGAAGACCAATCCTCGTTGCATCACTTGGGCGGCGAAAATGCCAATCAATACGAAATGGCCATAATGGCAATTGGTGATATATGCCAACATTATAATCGAAGCAAAATCTTTAAAGCCTATGGTTTTGGCGCAAAAATTCCACCTGATACGAAAGTGCATTATAATTTTCCTTTGGTAAGAATGTTAGTAGAGCTTTATAGTAAGGTTCTAAATTTTTGCACATAGTCAACCCCCTCCTTTAGTACGGGTGTCTGGAATCCTAACCACTTGACCATGGACTCGTACAAATTTAAACAGACATAGCGTCCACATTTTTGTGTCATTTGAATCAAGAGTGATTTAAAAAATTAATTTTATAGAATCTTGATAAGAATGATCCAAGATGTTATGGAGTTGATGGTCTACTAGAAGCCTATAGTATAGCACAAACAAAAGTGGAGCTCAGCGGTCCTACAGATTTTGCCCCGAGCATACACTTTGCAGCAAAACATGCTGCCACTTATCCAGAAGATGGTAGTAAATACGGTGTTTTGTTATTACTAACAGATGGATTCATAAGAGATTTGGAGGCTACAAAAGAAGAGATTGTTCGAGTAAGTTTTTTAGAACACCTAAAAACGATTCATGGGTTCTATTATTTCCTCAAATTTCCGCGTCGATATACAGCTTTTCTTGAATCTGAGGAATTTTATAAATGTCAAATTCAGATTCCCCGCACATTTTACCTCAAAAGAGGTCATTTTTAGGTAAAAATCGCATTTTTGCGACTTTTCGCTTCAATATACAATACGCCTTCCCTGAATCAGGGAAGCGTTTTTTGCTTCCAAAATGTCAAATTCAGATTCCTCTTATATTTTTACTCCTAGAGGGGTCATTTCCAAAAAATTTTCACGTGGGTGGTCCCCCATATTATGTAGTAGCTCCCAGATTTTCTTGGTGTGTGGAAATTTGCTCTACTCCAATCAGGTGGAGTGGGGGTCCCTTAAGAAAAATATCATAAATAATTTTTTAGGCCTCATCGCTACCTTTGTCTATCATAATCGTTGGCGTTGGATATGATTCATTTGAAGAGATGAAACTTCTCGATTCTGATAACAAACTTCTTTCTTCACATGGAAAATGCGCCAAGAGGGATATTGTTCAAGTAAATTTTTTTCAAATTCAAAATATTTTTTACAACAAAAATGTTTAGTTTGTCCAAATGCGCAAATTCCTACCACCACATCGAGCTTTATCCCCTGAAGAAGTTACTTTAGCCAGAGCAAAACTTGCCAAAGAAGTCTTATACGAAGTTCCAGCACAGCTTACAAGTTACATGAAATCGAAAGGAATTTATCCAAGACCACCACATAGTCCGTTTAGAGAAAGTTTGCCGGGAAGTAGAAGAGGAAGTGAACAATGTAAGATAAATTAGACAAATTTACGGGTATTTTGACGGTGACCCTTCGAAATTTTGGCAATTGAGGGACATACACATTCTGGTGCCCCTTCCCCATGTCACTACTCTCTACAACCTCCCTGGGGCAAGGAGACATCGTCATTGATAGTTGGGGAAAAAATTTTTCTTGGTGCAGCTGAAGAAGCAGTTTTAAAAAATTTTATCCTTTTTTTATAAATCAAAAATTTTTTAGTTAGTACAGCAAGTCCAACTTCTCCACGTGTCCGACGGCTTTTACCAACTCCACCGGATGAACAATTTGTCCAACTCAGGATTTGAGATTTAAAAAATATTTTTTGTAAATATATATTTTTGTAAATACATATTATATTTTTTGTAATTTATGTGAACATTTTTAATTTTAAAAATTTATTCATATTTATTATATTATAAAAATAAAGTTATTTGGCTCAAAAAAGTGTACTTTTGTGATTTTTGGGACACAAAATTTTTAAAAACGAGTAATGCCATTCGACTCAGCTCAACGAGACGAGTGAAACGAGGTATATATTGTACCAACATGCTAAGGAATTACTTGGCCGAGTGGTTAGTGTGCAAGGATTGCATTTAGGTAGCGGGTTCGAATCTAAAGTTGTCCAATTTTCATGAAATTTTTTGCATATACCTATTTTTAGTCGTAGATCATTGTCCTGTTGCAAACGCTTACTTAACCTTACTTAACCCTGGTTAAGGGAAGGAGTTGGTATAATAAAGCGAAAACCGAACAATTTTCTATTTCCGAAATTACTCATCTGGGAGTAATTTTATGCGGGGAATCGATTGCGCGCATTTTTTAAGCACGAAAAAATTTACTTGACACTGATTTAAGCGATCTCGTGAACTATCTACCATACATATGACCAATCGTCGATTTTCTCGTTAATACACTAATTCCATTTCCCTGAATCAGGGTAAGTAAATTTTTCCACGCTTAGCAAATGCGCTCAATCGATTCCCCGCATAAAATTACCCTCAAATGTATGATTTCTGGACGAAAATAGAATTTTTCTATTTTCGCGTCAATACACCAATCCCATTCCATGAATAGGGCCAAGAAAGTGTTTTCACGCTTCGGGAATGCAAGCAATCGATTTCCCACATAAATTACCCTTGTATGGGCCATTTTTAGAAAAATTTTTAGTCCCAAAAAATTTTTCGGGCCCCAAATCACACAAATGCACTTTTTTACTCACCCTGTATATTTTTAATTAAAAAATTTATTGGCATTTTTTATTACAACAAAAATAAAGCTATTTTAATATTTTTTAAAGTTTAAAAATAGCACTATTTTCAAAAATGATTCCATCGATAAGCATCACGAAGTTTGCTATTGTAATAATTCGAAGTGAAACTTGAAACTGATTTATTCCAGGTTTCTTCATTAAACGGATCAATGTTTAGGTAGCGACGGTAGTAGTAGCGGAAATCGAAATTGTGCCTAAAAATTGGTTTAAATTTTTTAAATTTTCTTACAAATATCGTTGAAAATTCGATTTTCGCCAATAATATGGACTGTGGTAAAAGCGTTCATACCAGTATTCATCGTACTAAAAACGAAAAAAATTAAGGAATCGCCTTGAATCAGAATCAAGGAAGCATTTTCAAACTTCGGGAATGCGCGCAATCGATTCTCCGCATCGAAAAACCCCAGAAACGAGTATTTTCATGCAAAAATTAAAAAATAGACTGCAGAGCTGTCACTTCAGCCACTCGGCAATGAGCTCGAGATGAAAAAACGCATGTTATAGTATTCGCTCTACTCGTCACGGTGAGCTGAGTCGAATGGCATAACTCGTTTTTAAAATTACACATTTTCTCCAATTTTATCACATAAAAAACAACCGTACTGCACAATACCCCATCTCTCATGGATTATTTAATACAGGGTGGGCCAAAAAAAACCGGATTTTATGCAAATTTTTCCGAAAATTTTTTTTGCCAAAACAGCCTATATAGGCCTAAAATCATGCGAAAAATCGATTG
>JAQGBS010000728.1:0-19361 GCA_034698545.1 Acrobeloides obliquus
AAAGTTTGTGTATTACAACGAAGAGCTTGTAACAAATTCAAAATTTCAAACGCAATTATTTCGAAAACTACAACAATCCAGAACATGACGTAAAAACAAAAAATGCTTTATTTTTCATGATCTTTCCGAATGTATCATTTTTTCATATGTAAATTACTGGACTGGTCTTTTAAGATAACTTGGTATGAAGGATCGGGTATTGTCTGGTCAGGTTACAATGGTTCGCAACCGTATTCTATAACGAATCGAACATATAACACCATTTTGACGACCTTTATGAATGATAGTTATATGATGTATTGGTAAGAAAATTAACATATATTTGGCATAAAAACAAAGTTCACGGTCCCTAAATCTAACGAAAGATGTTGGACAGTGCACCCCATCCTTGGTTGAAAATTGAAAAGGATTTTGAAGCATACATTTTTTTAAAGATTAAGTCTCACGTACAGCATTTTACGCCAAATTTTTTCAATGATCAGGCAGAAAATTACTAGAGAATAAAATCCCCAAATTTCGTTTCAATACACGAATTTGTTGTGAATCAGCAAGGTTTTGTCTAAAAAATTTTTTTTATTGAAGCAATTATTTTGACTACAGCTGTTTTACATGGGACTCGACCTTGAATAATTCAATCGTGAATGTATATCCTTTTTAGGGACGTAGGATCCGTTGGAGATTTAAATGTGGGATATGGCCATTCTTTTCCCAATGTTAGGGTATACTATGCATTCGACAGACAAGCTGAATCAAATCATTCTTTTCCGGCTACAAGTCCTAGTCGTATTTCTAATTGGAATTTAAGCTTTGAACTGCTCAAAGGTAAAATGAATTTTAAGATACGATATCTCGAAAATTCGAATCTAACAAGTGGCAGTAATGTTAAAAAAAGGTCGTAGTGTTAAAAAAAGTGGGCGTAGTGTTAAATGGTTTGAGCGCCAACAAAATAAATTTATTTAGTGAGATTAACGCGTGGGAAGGTTTTTAAAAACCATTTCAAGTCAATCCGAGCAACCGCTTCGGATAAAACCTTGTCCGAAGCTCCAAAAACCCAAATTTATGTTAATTTTTTGAATTTTCTAACCTGTCTAAAACATCTTAGATAATTTTTTAGACCAAAACTTCTATCTGGCCGATGCATTCTAATATGAAGAACACTTCTAGCGTGGTTTCGAAAAAATCAGAGGGATTTCGATTTTTTGAGCCTTTTTACATGATGGCCGTAGTGGGAGGGTCGAAAAAATTTTTCTCGGATTTTTTCGAAACTACACTAGAAATGTTCTCCATATTGGAATACATTGGCCAGATAAAAATCTTAGACTGAAAAAATTATTTAGGTATTTTAAACAATTTTAAAAATTCAAAAAGTCAACAAAAACAAGTATTTCTCAAAAAAATTGACTGCAGCGCTGTTTTTTTAACTAAAGTTTTTCACCCAAATAGTCCAATTTTTTTCCATTTTTTAACAAAAAAATTATAAATCAGCGCCGCAAGCAAATTTTTTTTGTAAAAAATTACAATTTTTGTAGAAAAAATGAAAATTTTAAGACCTTTTTGGTGAAAAAATAGGAATTTTTGGTGAAAAATCATAATGGAAGACCATTATGATTTTTGAAAAATTTTTTCAAAAAATTTGCGGAAAAACATAAGGGGAAAAAATTAGGAAAAAAGTTTAATTTTTCCAGGAATGGGAAACCCCCCCCCCTTCCTAGTTACGCCACTGGTTGTAATCATCTTCAGCCGTTTTACAGGGTGTAAATCAACTTTTTATTAAAAATTGATAAATTTCAACAAAATTTTTGAAAATTTTCCGCTTAAAAAAAGTATTTTTTGGCAAAAAATTTCGCGCCGACAGGCGCGAAAAAACATAGGATTAAATGGATTTTTGAAATTTTTTTAAAACTCGAAAAAATTGCCTTGGTCCGCCCTTATGTTTTCGCCCAAATTTTTGAAAAATTTTCGAAAAAAACATAAGGGGGGACCAAGGTAAAAAATTTTGCCATTGATTACGTAATCATGGGGGGGGGTCAAAAAACTCGAAATTTTGATTACGTAATATCTGGATGATCTCTTTTGTCTGAAGTGGTTGCTCTGATAATTTGAAATGACTTTTAAAAACTTTCCCATGAGTTAGTCTCCCTAAATATTCAACTTGGATGGCGCTCGAACCGTTTAACACTACGGCTACTTAGGTTTGAACTTTCGAGATATCTTATCTTAAAAATTTCCAAATACATTGCATATAAAAACTTTTTTACTCATCATAGCAATATTATTTAGCAAAAGACATTGGCATTAGGCCATTGGTTTATACCGATTATATCAATAGTGTACGAATTCGTAGTTATATAGTTTGTGAGATCGACACATTTTTTTTTTATCTTTGTTCTTAATATTAAAGAAGTCATCAAAAGATATAAAAAATTATAAATGGTTCTTGCTAAACATAACGGTATTTTTTTGTTTTATTCAAAACAACAAATTCATAGATATGGGCATATATTCTCGATTTTGATTTAACTGTTATATTTGTTCCATTATATTTGGCTCCGGATCTGACAGTATGTTCCATCGGACTGTCGCAAATCTGGCCTTATTGGACTACAAGCGATTGGGGCTTTATTTTATTCATAGAGATTCCATTGGTTATTTTTTTCCATGGGCTCATTGGATGCGGTACAGCTATTATGAGCACAATGTATTATAGATATAAGTATTGAATATCAAAAATCTAAATGTGGAAACAAAAAGCTATTTAGGATGCTTGCAAAGAATTCTCTAGCTGAACTCGATATTAAAGGCTGGATATTTTCCATGGTTCTACTTTATATACTGATGCCAATACCAATCGAGATTGGTGGTATAGTCGCATGCCTTTATCCTTCTGGTATTCCAGAGAGGGCTAGTCTCAAGTTTCAACGTTCTTATATAGCCGCGATGGACCTTAAATTCGGTGAAACTTGTGTTACCATCGACTTAAACACCATTTATTCTCAAATCTTTATTTGTATTATTTTTTTCGAATTAGTTTTCTATACTTCAGTTGCTATCGGAATTTCTTATTGCATTGTTAAAAAGTGGAAACAGTTGTCAGAAACAAAAAACAAATCTATAATGCTAGATAAAAGACAGAAACTTCAACGACAATTGATTACATCAATTTTTCTACAGGTATATCGACAACCAATAGCTGGTCTAGAACATAAAAATTCAAAAAAGCCGGAAGGCCAAGCAATTTTTTGTCGAACTTCGCCCCAGCATGAATCATAAGGGACCCTTGTGTTTTTTATAGAATTTGCCAGTTTTGCTTAACCTTCACTATTGTCAAAAACATTATAAATATTTTTAGGCATGTATTCCTCTTGTAAGTCTCGTATGCCCATATGTTCTTATTGTTTCGTCAATAACTTTTAACATCCCTTATGTCATCGGGATCATATTGTGGCTAATGGATTTTTCTACTTTTCATTCAACCCTTAATACGATTGTAATGGTGTGCACAGTTAAACCGTATAGAAAAACTATGCTAAAATGGCTTCGCATAAAAGATTGAAGGCAGTTCTTAAAGGGGGACAAATATTCCTAGCCGATTCCATAAAAATTTTTTTTCAAAACTTTTTCAAAAAGATGACTTTCATGGAGTAATTTTATGCGAGAAATCGATTCCACGTATTCCCGAAGGGTGAAAACGCTTCCTTGACCCTGATTCGGACAGTTACGATGCAATTTTCGTAAATACAAACAACTTCATGTTTTTATTCATTATCATCATCATTATCAAAATGAAACAAATCATCAAGTTTATCTATAACAGTTTCAAGGTTTTCATCATAGTCTATTTCCTCATGATTTTCGTCTTTGGGATGCCTTTCTGATCTTTTTGTTGCTTGAGGTCAATTGCGCTTCTTACGATTTCTCTCTTCCATTGTTCACTAGCAGGCCCTTCTTTAAATTTCTCACTCTTTCTCATTTTGCTTTCGGGTATCAATCGTATATTAGAGTTTAAAAACTCTAATATACGACCGATACCTTCTATCGCCACGCACATTAACCATTCGATTTTCGTTATAGACCATGACATCCAGCATTGTTCTTCGAGCAAACCCTGTTTTAGAGAAAAACTTTTTGAACGGTAGCAAATGCAGACGGGTCAAGGAAACGTTTTCACGCTTCGAGAATACGTGAAATCGATTTCTCGCATAAAATTATCCCAGGTAATTTTGAAAAAGTTTTGAAAAAAATTTTTTCATGGAATCGGCTGGGAATGTCTGTCCCCCTTTAAGTAGGTAATAATAGCATACTAAGTAAAATTGTTAAGTTTTTATAAATTCTTGAATATATATTTCAAAATCGATTGTTGACTTTTTTGGTACCGTGGATCTACATAATACATACCTTTGGAATTTTTGCCATTTCTCAAATGCGTTTTCTCGTTTAGGCTTAAACTTATGCTTCCTCATGCTCAGGCTTAAGATACAAGAAAAACACCTTTAAAAAAATGCCAAAGATATGTATTATGCCGGTTACTCTTTTGGTCTTATAAAGTAAAAATTTTTATATGCTTTGTAAATACAAATTTCAGGGTTCATTTAAGCTTATGATGATGAGAAATTGACATAACTTTTTTAGGGAAATATTTTTTTTTGATAAAAATCTTTTTTTATCTGATAGATGTTTTAATGAGGAACACGATGACACCAAGTCTATCGCGTTTCAACAGCTCCACTTCGAGATGCATTTAGTTTTTTCCATGGTATATGAATTATAGTGTTAGAATTTCATGTCACCCTGTAGAATTTCTGATTAGTACAATAATTAGTCGAGCCGAAAACAGTTTTTTAACCAAAGTTTAGCCGTTTCATTAGTGCGTTTAGGAAAAGCATCTGTCTTTTTCATTTCGTCACATGATTATCAAACTTTGTTTTTCATTAAATATAATCAACTTTTTGCGCTCTTTCTCTCTAAAGAACCTAGGAGCGTGTGCTATACGACCACTGTGCGGTGGTACCATTATAAAAATTCAACATAAAAAAATAACACTACCATCATGATTTTTTATATAGGCGTCCTTTCATATATTATTAATAAAAAACTACAAATTGAAGCAACATTATTTTCATTGATACAAGTTGTTTGGACAACATTTATTTGAACTACGATATTCGTCGATTTTCCAATATGAAAATGCCGAAAAACTGCCTTCCTATATGGAGTGATATAAAGCAAAGTCAACCAGTTACTCGTAACAGGAAATATGCCACTTCCAAAAAAATAACAGACATAAATACGAAGAATATGGGCTTTTAAAATAAGCAGCTACGAATGCAACAACAGCTGGGAAAAACATAAGAGACATAATACAAATGGTTTCAAGAACTAGAGAATTTATCAGTCGTAGCATCATGTTGTTGGTATGTGAGGATAACGAAGTTCGATTGAACTTTAGACATTTATAGGTGAGAATCATACATGAGAAGTTTGTAAATGCTAATAAAGCGAAGAATAAATCGGCAATGACTATGACGTGGATAGGAATGTTCTAAATTTAACAAGTTTTTGAACATTTTAGACATTTGTCTTGTTTTTATAGTTAGTCTCTTCGGTGCTGTATTCCTTTAGAGGACTCACTGAACAGGGACAATTTTCAAAATACTTTAACAACTGCGTCATGAAGGAAGATAGATAAAAGATATTTCATTTCTGATCACATATTAAAGCATAAAAAGCAAAAATGAAAAAATTGATTTTTTAATTTTTCCAGAGGGGGTACTCCCATGATTTTTGTGTCGTTTTTCTTCTCTCTTCGAGCTCTTTCCAAAAATCTAAGTCGTAACGGTTACAAAATTAGGTGACACAAGAAAAATGCTTTGGGAAAATCTTTGAAAAATTGTCCCTGTTCAGTGGGTCTTCTAAAGGAGTACAGCACTTTTTCTTCATATTATGAATTCAAAAATTACTTGATAATTAACACTAATCAAAACTGAAACATCTTTAACTTCATCATAGATAGAACTATTTCTTTTTTGAAGATCTTCTAAAACTTCGTTCTTCCCCCAAAGCATATATTTTGTAGCTATTGAAATATGAATTATCATACAAGTCATAACAATCGTATGAGTAATCAGATTGATCTTAGGTTGCAAATACTTTTCTATAATCGAATTTGTGCCATGCCAAGCTGTCTGAAAATAAATATACGAATATCTCATAGCGGCAGAGTAGAATCCAAATGTCGCACCACAAGCAATGACGGTGAACATGAAGTAAATAACTGTATCGTTGTTAACCAAGCCTAAAATTCCACTTTCAGCAAAAATTGTAAGCGGATGTATAGGCTTAGGATTGACTATATATCCAGGAAGAACATAGCAATACCAGCTGATGGATGACAAAATGATATACCATTTATACATGTCCATTTCTTTAGGAGATTTTTGGACAACTATGTAGATGAAATATATGAATGTGATGGTGGCGATAAGTAGTAATAGTATCATAGATATGTCGAAAATTTTTTGAATGGTTCCGCTTATTGGATAAACTTTTTCTACCATAAATGGAGTAGCATCCATGGATTCAATTTAGAGAGAAAGGGGATCTCTCGAGAGCAAAAAAGTTGATTGCATTTAATGAAAAGCTCATGATACAAATGCAAAAAGACAGATGTTTTTTTCTAAAAGCACTAATGGAATGGAAAATTTCATGAAAGTATGTGAAAACAAAAAACGACGTACCCCGCGTAGGATTTGAATCTAGGGGTGACACTATTGTGCTCTACAAGATTTTTCATCAGAAAACTGAAGCGTTACTTCTGACAGATCCCTTGTAAAACACATAGCAATAAGATCAAAATTGTTCACAAAATTCACATGAAATTCAAAGCTTTGTTTGATAGAAATATAATTCGAAACATTCAAAATATTTTGTAAAAATAACAGATTACAAATTATTTATCACTCATTTTCTGCATATATGCAAATTTAAATGTAGGAAAAGTCGAAAGTATACCGAATCAAATATTTTCGCAGATCAAAAATCTTTTGTTGTTTAAATTTTTAAGAATTTTAATGGAATTTTAATAACTTAAAAGTTGTAAATATTTTTGAAAAAAGGGGGTTTTCTGGCCTTCTAAAGTTATATAAAAATGAAGTGTATGGAAAAGATTTGTGACAAGTTCCTTCTTTGTGTTTTCCAAAAGAAGAATGAAATTTTATCTATATCATTTGTTATTATTGGCAGCCATTTTCGAAATTCGATGCCAAAATGTGTGTCAAAAAGCTGGTGGAACTTGTAAATTTGCTGGATCTTGCCAAGGATATTTATATGAGAAAGAGCCAAACCTCTGTGATGAACAGCCCCCAAGAAATATTAAGTAAGATTGATTCTATTTCGATTTTCGTGTTCTGCATATAAAATTACTCTTTATGGCTCTAGGAACTTCCACAACGAAAAAAAGCGGAACTTCTATAACAATTTTCACGGGAATTTTTTTTTACGCCTCGAGAGTGCGCGCAATCGATTCTCCGCATAGAATTACCTCTAAAAATGGTCATTTTAGAAAAATTTTTATGAAATAGTCCATAATTTATACCCCCTTTAAGATGTTGCATTCCAAAGTCAGTGACATCTCAACCATTCAATGAAAGTTCGACTTTAAATAGTTTGATCTTTCAGAAAAGTTCTCAGAGCTCTATCCAAATTTCGAGCTCAACTAGCTCATTGGTTGGATCAAGTTCTTCTAGCTCTATCCCAAGCTCTCCAAGTTCACAAGCTGAATCGAGTTCTTCAAGCTTTACTCAAGCTCCAAGTTCTAGCTCATTGGCAGAACCTAGATCTTCAAACTCGGCTCAAGCCCCAAGCTCATCAAGCCCACCATCCGAATCTAGTTTATCTACTTCTGCAAAGAAAACAAGTTCATCGAGAACACCCATCGAATCATCTTCTTTTCGTCCTTCGAGTTATCCACGGGAATCTACTTCTGGATCAATCAACACCCAAAGTTCGTCCGGTTCTACCCGTGTTCCTAGCTCTACTGTTAAGAACTCATCTAGTCAATCTTCTTCCACATCTACTATCCATTCTAGTTCTTCAAAACCCACTACTACAGCTACCTTTATCCCAGTGAATACTGTATCTTGTCGAAACGCCGGAGGAACTTGTAAATTTGCTGGTTCATGTTATGGGGCTATTTATAAAAAGATTCCTAATCTTTATGGAAATCAAGAACCGAAAAATATCTAGTAACAAAGTATCGTTTTTTGAAAAATCCAATTTTTTAGATGTTGTGTCCCGAAGGCCAAAGGTGGTCGATAATCGGACAACTTGTTGAACAAAAGCAAACGATCGAAAAAATTAAAATATTTGAAATCTTCTTTTAATTTTTCAATAAAAGAAAATCAGAATAATAAATTTTTTAAGACAACTTCAGATTTAATTATCTAAAAATCTATTAAAGAAAATGGATAAAATTTAGTGATCGAAGAACTAAATGTATTAAACACAATTTATCCCGGAAGTAAATCATCCCACTACCAATTACCCACTTAGTAGTTATGTAAAAGGGTGAGGTAAAATGACTGGTAGTTACTTAAATCTTTCTCTTGTGGAACCAATTGTTGTGAAGCATTTCTACAAAGTGACCATCGAAACTTTCCTGTCATTCGTTGACTATAAGTGGCCTTTTTTTATCCCGTGTACACATACATGCCCGGACACTTCTAAACAATAAAGCTAAGAATTTCAAAATTTTTCGATTTTTGCTTCAATACACACATCTTTTTTCCTGAATCAGGGTCAAGGAACCATTTTTACGCTTCGGGAATGCGCGCAATCGATTTTTTGCATGATTTTACCCCTACTAAGGTCATTTTTGTGAAAATATGACCCTAGTAGTTTTCAAATTTTTATGAGAAAACAGTCGATTCTTAGGTTTTTCTAGGCGGGGAATCGATTGCGCGCACTTCCGAATCTTGAAAATGCTTCCCTGACCCTGATTCAAGAAAATGAGTGTTTTGTATTGAAGCGAAATTATGAAAATTTTGGATTTTTCTTCTAAAATCATCGTTCTAAGGGTTATTTTGTGCGAGAAATCGATTCAACAAATCCCCGAAACGTTATGGTAGAAACATAATTTTTCAAGGACGATGGTTAAGGATGCATTTTGACGCTTCGGGGTGTGCTGAATCCATCTCTCGAATAAAATAACACTTAGAATGATGATTTTAGAAAAAAAATCCACAATTTTAATATTTTCGTTTCAATACAAAACACTCATTTCCCTGAAAATCGATATTTTGCCTAGAAGTAAAATCGATGGCGCTATTAATTGAGAAACGCTCGAATTTATTTTTTTTAAAGATGTGCTAAAATACCTAAATTTTTAATCCTTAGTGGGGAGAAAATTTAAAAAATCGTAAAAAAAATGTTTTTCCTTTTGAGATTACAACTAACTGCCAAAGGACAATACATAATTAACATTGAAACGAACTTTGTTCGCAAAAATGAGAATCACTTTTTGGGACAAGCAATTTTGCAAATTGTTTTTTGTTCATAAAAGTCTCTAATTTTGCCTTAATAAACACTTTTATAATAACAGTCTTTATGCTATATAATTTGAATAATAAAACTATAAAGCATTTAAAAAATGATCCTTTAATAGTCGTCCACTTCATAAAGGAATTTTGTGCCACCGATCAGCTTGCGATTATATGAGATAGATTGGACGAAGAAAATATAGTCGTAGTCTGCTGGCTTTATTTTGACATCCTCGTTTGTGGGAAGGCCTCAAATTTTCAAGATTGAATCGATTTTTTAAAACAAAAATTGCTACTTAAACTTAAACACATTCTCACAAATTTTAAAAAATTACTCTTTGTTCCACCACACATGAAAAATATTCTCACCTCCTCCAAATGGTCCCCTTTCTTATCCAATTTAGGGAGTGGGGGAGTGTATAAGTTCCAAAAAATCGAGCTGAAAACGGGGAACCAAGCCCCGGTCTAAAGAAACCTAAAAAAAAAATATGAAATTTTTTACCCAACAATGTGCGAGCATGACTGCCCTCAAACATGTCACCATTCTTCTTGTCCATCACTATAATTTTCTTCCATTTTTGTATAGTCTCTGGCTTATTGAATTCATAAAATCCACGGCCTTTCTTGAATGTAACACCTTGAGCCTCGACAAAATCCTTGATTGATACATCTTTATCTACATCCAGCACTTGGAAACGTCCCGGCGGAATAACACTCATGTCACCAGGAGGATCAGAAGCACGAGCTGTTCGATCTAATATTTGATCGAAGGTTTTACGAACACTTCGATTGTAACGGCCAGGATCCCGTTGAACTTCAAGTTCATATTGTTGTAGGCGTGCTGTTTGGGCAGATTCGCGGCAGCAATTGTACTTTTTCAATCCAAACATATCCCAAAAAGCTTCTCTGTAGCTGCTAATAGAAGCAATCATGGCGAAAGTATTGAAACAAGAATGTAACGTTGAAAACTCGACAATCCATTCAATTATCTGGACAACATGTGTTACCCCAAGAATGATTGTTGCAATCATGAATAAATAAGGGAGAATCAAACATAACAATGGAATGGTTGACTAAAACAATATTTATCTTTTGATAAAAAATTTTACCTGTAAAAAGATTGAAACAATCAATTGTCTCTGTAGTTTAAGGCTCTTTTCATGTTTATTTTTCTTCATCATTTTCAAAGAATATGACAACATGTAAATTTGTACACCAACAATGATTATTGCATAGACAAGTATTTCCAAAGCAGCAGCTCCCAAAAAGATATAAACAGAAACAGAATGAAAATTTAATGCAACACATGGAAACATTGCATTAACATTCCGTGCATATGCGAATCCAGTTGTTAAAGATTCAAATGCATCGAACGTGCTTTCATTATAAAGAGCCAAGATAATCGGTATCATTGGGGGGAAAAAACTGATAAAGTGTAGTATAGCCATGGGAATTATCCATCGCTTTGTTTCAATGCTAGCAAACGATTTGTTGAGAAGTTGCCTAAAAATTATACATATAGTATCGGTCAAAAAGATTGGTCACACTGATTTTGAAAAAATTGTTTGTTCAAATATCTAGTTTCTAAGTTCATTTTTGATAAGATCTTTTTGTCACGATTATAGTAGTGGTGTTGTAATTATTTCTAGCGCTAAAACATTTCATTTAGCTTTAGGCTTTTCAAAAAACCATTGAGCTTTTTTGTTGTCATATTTTAGGGCGTAGATTCTGCTTTAAAATGACACCAAATCTAACAAACAAAGAAAAAAAATCATTTTGCCTTATATTTATAATTCGAACTTTTCCATTAAGATATCGATTTTGGAAGTTTTCTTGCAAAAATTTGCATATTTGTATATAATTTATATTGCTTGAAAATGCGCGAATTTTGAAAACACCACCAAAATCTACATTCATATATAAAAATGCATTCATATAAAAATCGAATTTTTTTACAATCACAGGATTTTGTTATGATTTTGCGAAAAGTCGATTTGCGGAAAGTCGAATTCCGAATAATAACCATTACTTATATCGATAATAAACAGCACAAGATAGCGCTGAACCAGTCCCGCCTAATGTTATAAACCAAATCATGTATGGGCTTAATACAAAATTTATGAATTGGCCAAGAGCCGGGGCCATGCCTGATCTTAAAAGACCAAGAGAGCAAATAGATGGTGCTGGAATCAAGAATAATGGAATGAATAGAACGTTCAAATTGAAATCAACCAAATATGCCCAGATCTAAAATTTTAGTATATTTGAGATAATTTTAAAGATTTCTAAATTAAGAAAAAGTGCATTTTCGATTGTTAAGAGAATATATTTTAACTTACAGTAATATTGAGCAAAAACCATTTACATGATTTCATTTCTTTTTTCGATTTTTTTATGATTAGATAAACAGCCAAAATTAATGAGAGTGTATCGACGACACAAAGAGTCCAATGACGGATACGAACTTGATTAGCATATTCGTGAGTAATCGATGTTAGGCCTATATCTTTTAAACCTGAATTTTAAGGTAAACAATTTTATTCTTTTCCATTCTACCTTCTTCGAATGAAATAGTTAGTTTCATTTTATGGTCGCTATTATCTAATTTTTCATTTGATAAAGAATATATATATGATGGATTAGGATATGCCCAATGATAACGATAGTATAAATCACAGCTATTGTTAAAACTAAAATTTTAAACTGAAGAATGAGCTTTTAAATGGGGTCAAAGAGCATATATGCGTCTATAAGGAAGGGACAAAGGGTCATGTCTCCCCTTCCCACTCAAGTTCTGAAGAAAATTTTTAAACCTCTTCCATTCAAGTTATTTTTTATGAAATTTTTCATAATTTTGTAACGAGTTTTCTGACCTGTTGCCATTTATGACAACCCATATAGATTAAGAATTCTACATACCTTTTAGAATAATAAAAAAAGAATTATCAAAGAATAATTTTTTTAAACAAAGTTACGTCGACTCTAACAAAAAGAATAAAATTAGTTTCGGATCAAATTGAGATGAACGGATTAGGGTTAAAACATTATACTCTCCTTATGATTATGGAAATTTCAGTATTTTTCTACTTACTCCCTAATGTACGGAATGACAGTTATTCAGACTACTGAATTGAACTAACATGCTATAAACGAAAGAAGGACAGAAAAACAGCTCATCAAATGATGTAAATATATTTTTAATGTTTACCTAGCTAAAAGATTTTGGCTATTTTTTCCTAGATTATCAGTGGCCCAAATATACATCGATTGGTCGTCTGGCATGTTTCCTTCGAAAATTAAATTCATTCTTAACCGACTTTGATTAAATCCTGGATACGATATCTATAAAAACTTGATTCGAGTTTTTAAAGTTACTTACTCGAAAATGTTCACAAAGAGAGTTGGCTTCACAATAGCGTGAAACACTTCCTTGATATAACGTAAAGGAAGTTCTATTGTCTCCCGCATTAATAACTTGTGTTAAATTTGTGTTAAAACAATCACAATCTAGGATTTTTTTCGTAATTTAATTTTAAATTATACCTTTTATGAAATCAAAAGCAATGTTTCCATCGAAAAATGAAATGTTGGTTAAATTTCGATCAGGCATTCTTGAATAGACATCAAAAACTTGCTCTTTTAGATAAAATGTTTTAAAATGTATTTGTAATGTGCAATTTTCATTAGCATAACTAAAATTTTTTGAATTTACACTCAATTTTTATAAGAAATTTGTGAATAAGATGCATTCTCTAGAATCTTAGCCATAACTGTAGGCAAGGGGGCTAGGGAAGGCTATACCCTCGCCCTGTTGTGCCGAACCGAAAAATGACATAAGGGGGAGAATAAAGGAATTTTTCCAATTTTTTAAAGAAAAAATCATCGATTTTGACGTTTAACCCACCCAGTCGCGAAATCCTGGCTACAGCTATGCTCTTAGTAAAGATTTAGAAGTAATCCTAAAAAAGAAATGTATAATTCCTTTTTTTATGATTTAGACAATCTTTTAAAAATTTTTAAAGCTTTCATAAATTTTCAAGATTTTATTAAAAAATTAAATTTTCTATTAAAACGTCTAGATCAACGTCAAATTTTTGTTGGATAAATATTTTTTGCGCTTAAAAAGTATCTTTTTTGCGCTCAAAATATTTTTTTGTGCTAACATATTTTTAGGCTTAAAAAATTATTTCTGGCTTCATTTACACTCGGTTGCGAATATATTGCATAATAAGTAAAAAATGTCGATTTTTTCGACATTTTTGACTAATATATCGATTTTTTCGACATTTTTGACTAATATATCGATTTTTTCGACATTTTTGACTAATATATCTGCAACCAGAAAGAGTGTAAATGAAGCCAGAAATAATTTTTTTAAATGATATATAGATCACCATACGAAAAACTATTTACGGCGAGATATGAAGGTTTGAAGTTAGAGATGTTGAATTTTTCATGATTTTCGATCTCGACCACCCTATTTAAAATGTTTGAGCGCGCTCCAAGTTGAATTTATAAAGTGAGATTAATGCATGGAAAAGTTTTTAAAAGCTATTTAAACCTTCATATCTCACCGTAGATAAAGTTACATAGGTGGTCTATATTATTTAAAGCTCATGATCGAAACTAACGAAATCTTTCGTATAATTTTTGTAGATTCGGATTCAGCATGAAAAATTGCAATATTTAAAACACAAATTTGCCATTGATCTAGACATGTAATAATATTGGAGAAAAATAGTCTAGAGCAAGAACCAATGTTTCCTTATCGATTTTTTCTCCAATTATGTTTGCTACTGTATTTTTACTTTGTCCACGTAGTTGAATTGTCATTATATCTCATGATAAAAGATCCATTGTTTATAAAACAACCATTAAATACAACACGCAAAAAATAACCTGGGTTCTCCCATGTTACCTAAAATTTGAATTAAAGGACCAGTGCAACAGAAAAATCGATTTTCTGGAAATAAGCCTATCATGTAGAACTTTGTTCACTGATCATTTTCTATTTTTACACCATAGGGCGTAAACCTCATTTTCCTGGAGAAAAATTGCAAAAAAGTGAGGTGACTAGGTGGCAGTGCCCTAAAATTATGTTTTTTTCGCCCTAATATTTTTTTTTTTTTAAATTTTTATGAAATACTAATACTTTTTTCTGAAGTTTAGGCTTAGGCCTAAGCCTAAACACAATTTTTATTAGTACACACTCATTTTATATTTCATTCGAAAAATTGACTTTAATATTATTTTTAGGGTAAAAATAATATTAGAGCTAAAAATTTTTAGGTGAAAAAAGGTTATGAAGAAAAAATTTTGGGGTCAAAAAAGTAATTTTAGGGCGAAAAAAATATTAGGGCAGAAAAAAATATTTGTAGAGCGAGAAAAAATATTAGGGCAAAAAGAAATAATTTTAGGGCGAGAAAAAATATTATCCGTCTCATGTGGGGGTCGAACCCGTCACCTCTTTGAATTTTTTTTGAAAATCGATTTTTTGACCCCTTAGAGGGTAGGGGGTTCAAGATGTTTTTCAAAAAATTTTCATGCACATCTGATTGTGTTCCTCGACTAAAAATAGGTCTAGAAGTATAAACCCGCTTAGTATTTCATTAGCAAATCGGTCGCCCATTCTAGCCCTTTAAACAAAAAGTTTCAAATTTACTCTTAATTGATGAGAGCTATTATAAAAATTGTTAACACAAGTTTGATTAATAATGGGAGTAAATATGAATGGTGTATTGTTCAAATTCATATCTATTTGATTTTGTATTGCTTGACAATCATTTTGGCCTAAATTTCATTTATATTTACATCATTTTTTATCAAAAATTTATCAAATTTTACTCACTTGGTTCATCTGACAATATGAATCTTAAAAATATTACTCCTATAGTGATTTTGAATAAATTCGTCATTATAAAGAAAATTCTGACAACAATTGTTTAATGTTTATAAACTAGAAGTAATGTCTATCAAATATTTTCTTGCAAAGATTATTCAATTATTTAACATTTCTTGACGATCGTTTATAATTTGATTGTTCTATAGAGCTATGAAAGGCAAAGCTCTGAGACAACTTAACTTGGTTTTAAGCCGGTAATGCGCACACTATATTTCCGCCGAAGAAACTTTAAAAAATTGTTATTTTCTGTATAAATAAGCTGTTTTGATTCCAAATATATAATTTTTTTCAAAATTGGAGCAAAAAATTTTTCCCCGCATAAGGTCGAGGGTTCGATCGCACAAATCGAAATTTTTATTTTCTCATCCAAATTGGTTGAAAAATTTTGCATATTTATATTTTGATGCACTGATCAAGATTTTAAGCGATAACATAGGAGTGCCATATCGGACTGATTTTTCAGAAAAGTGCTGATTTTTGATAAAGCTGCTGATTTTTATGTGCGGGCAACATTTGATAAAAAACATAAATTGTCGAAAAATTTAATTACACATAAATATAAAAAAGAAAGTTCTCTGAAAGTTCTATTTCCGCGTATTAACACGCTTTTTTGCAATTCAGGCAACTTTAAATGAAAACTTCAACGAAAATATTTAGTAACGTTCAACGGAATTATTCTGGAACATTCGAAACACGATAATCAAAAACAAATTGCTTTTGTTGCATAGGTCGACGTCGCAATAAAGATTTTCATCATATAAGTCGCAATAAAGGCTTTATATGTCTGGATGAGAATAACCAATTCTACGATCTTGAGACTTTAGATGCAGAATATAAGCTATTTCTGCAATTCTGCCATATATGATAAAAATGTGCCAAAGGAAATGCATGAACTCTATTCATATATAAATGAAGTCTGGAAATGAAAAAAAAATGCTATGAAGAATTTTTAAGGCTTTTAAGCCGTAAATTCATCCAGAATTTCATATTCGTCTAGTCTAGTCCATTCTAGTCGACATTCTACCCTCTTCCATTTCTAGTCTGATCTAACCACATAAAATCTTTCGAATTAGCTTTATAACCAATCTTAAATGATTTAGCTTGGGTTGCCTGATAAAAATCTTAAAACTCTGTAACTAAGTGAGTTGAATTCAGAAAACTTCGATAGTCCTTGGCGTTCTGACTACCTCCAAAGAATCGTCTTATTGGGATTGCTAGCGTTGGAGCACAAGATTCAGGTTGTGTTTGTTCAAATGTTTGAACAAACATTCAAAGAAGCTTGTAAGGACGAGTAGTCAACTTTGGAAGGTCTTGAAAACTACATCCAACAAAACTACAAAGAAATTGCTAAGAAAAGTAAGCGTTATTTTATTTTTCTATAGCATCTTTGACTCTTTAGGTAAAAATGCATTTTTACTTAAAGGGGGAAATCATGACGGGTTATCGACAAAAAATTTTTTCGGCGAAAAATGTTCGAGTAACGTAAAATAAGCCTAATATTGAATGAAAGCTAGAAATATTAACCCGAAAAAATGCTTTTAGCAAGAAAAAATGATTTTGGCATACACATAAGTTTTTGACCCCCTATCGAGATACCCCATGTTAAAAAATCAATTGTTTTAATTTTTTTATTTTGGCTCCAAATTGGATAATTTTTGGTAGTTGGGGATTTTCGAACAAGGGATATCCTGATAGGGGGTCAAGAAAATTTTAAAAAATTTTTAGTTTTGTTACTTTACATTACGTTAAAAGGCTCTTGAAGTTTACTAGCTCTAAAATTTCTTTACTTTATCCTTATGTCCTTTTTCAGTCTGGTACTAGAGGGATGAATAGCCTCTCTTTCCTACATCTATGCCTGAATGCTTGTGGCTAAAAATCGGCGGTTGGCCTTTGAAAATGAGTAGAATGTTAGGGGATATTGAGCCTAGATTCAGGTATGACCTGTCTGGCTTAGGCTTTTTGGGTAGCAGTCAGAGCTTAGACCAGAAAAAGCTCTAGTTTCAAAAGTTCACATTCTATTTTTGGCCGTATTTTGTAACTCCGCGTAAGGAGATATCCATAGATTCTGGCTTAAATGTGTTTTGGTTAGAATTCGGGTTAAAATTTTGTACAGGTATGTAGATTGATTGATAGATAATTGTCGTAGAGCTAGGTTGGGTCTCTACTTGATTGGTATTACTGGGATTTGGAGTTTCTTGAGTTGTATGAAGTTTATTTGAATGTTCTGCATCTAAAAAATGCATTTAATTGATGATATGACTACTTTCTATACATATTCCAGCATCATAACATTTTTGTAAACGACAAGCTCTGCATGAGTTCTAAAAATAGTATAAGTCTAAAAATAGTATAGAAATTTTAAAATAATAATGAATCAGATTGAATTCATTGATTGGTCATGTGACTATTTGACCGTTTGATCTTTGGACACCAATTTTTTAGAATAATTTGTAATTATTAGTTTTCAACTATTATTTTGAACTTTTTTTGGGCTTTTGAATTGATTGGATCCGTAGGGGTGGGATTCTATGAATCAAGTCTAGTTGAATGGAATCGGATATTTTTTGATGGAACTAATGAAACCAAAAGAAGCAATACTAATGGGCTAGACGGGACGAGATCAAAAGAAACATATCGGATGGAATCGGATAGGGTAGGATCACAATGATGGCATAATTACATACCGTTTGTTACAACACATTTGTTACCATTATTACATAAGTTTTTCTTTCTGCTATAGATAGACTACATTCAAAAGCTCGATTTTACATCAAAAAATTAATAAACTAGTGACATTTTGGCGGTGAAATACTTGCGGACGGACATTTGCGGACGGGACATTTGCGGACGAAATGTTTGAAAAATTCAAAAATTTCAAAAAATTCTAATTTTTTGAAAAAATTGAATATTTTGAAAAATTTGAATTTTTCAAACATTTCGTCCGCAAATGTCCCGTCCGCAAATGTCCGTCCGCAAGTATTCCACCGCCGACATTTCGAGTGATGCCAAAAAACCTATAGATATCTTAGTCAAGTTGATCACAAAAAAGTCAATCTGGCAACTCTGTCTTTGATATGAAATTTATTTTAAAAGAAATTGATATGCGATGCTGTAGCCAAAGGAGATCCCGCAGCACTTCCTGTGAACTCAAAAAATTTATACGAATTTCTTTGCTTATTGAATATTTTGTATTATCTTAAGGATGAAACGCCGTGACGCTTATATCGGTATTTTGTCCGTATTGGCTTAGAAATCGATATGTTTACAAAAAAATTATTTTTTTGCTCCAATTATAAATTTTTGACGCAAAAATAACGGCGATAATCTATTTTTAACATAAAACTTCAATAAGGAAGTGTTTTTGACCAATCTTCATAGGGTTTTGAGCAAGAAAATGCAACAATAAAATCGATATTTTGCCTTAATAAACACTTATATAATAGTAGCCTTTATGCTTACAATCTGAATAATAAAATTATAAGGCATTTAAAAATGATCCTTTAATAGTCGTCTACTTCATAAAGGAATTTGGTGCCATCAATCAGATTGCGATTATATAAGTAGATTGAACAAAGAAAATATAGCACCTTGAGCCTCGACAAAATCCTATACTGATGCATCTTTGTCTACATCCAGCACTTGGAAACGTCTCAGCGGAACGACATTCATGCCACCAGGAGGATCAGAAGTACTAGCTGTTTGATCTAATATTTGATCAAAAGTTTTACGAGCACTTCGATTGCAACGGCCAGGATCCCGTTGAACTTCAAGTTCGTATTGTTGTAGGCGTGGTGTTTGGGTAGATTCTCGGCAGCAATTGTACTTTTTTAATCTAAGCATATCCCAAACAGCTTCTCTGTAACTGCTTATAGAAGCAATCATGACCAAAGTATTGAAACAAGAATGTAACGTCGAAAACTCAAAAA
>JAQGBS010000729.1:0-19357 GCA_034698545.1 Acrobeloides obliquus
ACATGGAGAATTTAACGACTGTAAAAACTATATCGTGAAAATGTTGTTTTTCGAGTTTTGGTTGTGGAAGAGAGAGAATTGCCGGATGGGAGTCGCCCGAAATAATCCGAATTGTAAATCTACGGATTTGGACGGTATTATAGAATGGAAATATGGAAATTTTAAAAAACTGGAATTGATATAGCAAGGAGATGATAGAATATAACAAAAATATTTATTACATAAAAATGTATAAAAAAACAGGAGTAGCTTGTGGTCATAGTCTTATGTAATACCATATTGGTGAAACACGAATATGGCATTTTTGCGTAGTTGTGGTTAGGCACCCCTGAGTGCTTGTGCCACTCTAAAAATGCCATATTCGTGTTCCTCGTACCCGAAAACCTACCCCTAGTATCCTCAATTGATTTGATCTTATTTTAGTGATTTTACGATTCGGCATCCCTGTGTGGTCGTGAAGGATAGGTCAAAATCAAAGTCTGACATCAGATTCGTGTTCCCCACATAAAATTACCCCTAAAAAGTTACTTTTCGAAAGAAAAAATTTTTCGACCGAGATAGGCCCCAGATCTGCATCCCCTTTAAAAAATGAAAACTAACCGCTGCACCGGCCTGTTGGACGGTATATCCAGTTTCAGCCCCAACTATAAAAAAGCTAGACCCAAAGTTCAAAGTCTGAAGTTAGCATCCCGTCCGATCTGGCAAGTTAATGCATTTTCGGACTCTGGGAAAGAGTTAAAAACTCAAATATGTATTATACAAATCTTGAAATGGTCATTAACCCCAACTGATTTTTATGACAAAACTTGTCAACAATTAGAAAGCGCAACAAATTCGACAAAAAGGCAGAAAATTTTCGAAGAATGAAAAAACTTGGTGAAATTTAAAAATTAGTCTATGTTTTTTATGTACAAATAAAGAAAATGACCGAAAACGGACAGACTGGTGTAATAAAACAAATTAATGATTGGGCGCCGTTCTTCTTCATCATTTCTTCTTCCGTTGAAATTTCAACGTCTCGAATGTAAAATTTTTCCCAATTTGGATAGTTTAATGACCCAAGGTTCTCTAAAGGTGATTATGTGAGATGGCGATCTAATTGCAAAAACGTTGAGAATTTCAAACTTAAAAATAATTAACAGAATTTTGTTTAGTCGAATTGATCCAAATTTAAAACGACAATCTAAATGGACATAAGAAAAAATGTTTTCATAAAACAACACAACGGTTTTATTAATTAAAATTTTTGTATACATAAATTTGGCATTGGACCTTTCCTTCTAGTTACCGTTACGGTTTTTCCTTACTGACCTTCTCTTAGGGGCCATACAGATATTGTTTTATTAGGTTGGGGAGGGGGTGGTCAGCCCTCTCCACAAAAAGTTGATAACGCTAGTGCATTTTTGATTACGTGGGGGAGGAGGGGGGGGGGGGGTAAAAAAACCCGAAAAAATTGATAATGTAATATCTGGACAGCTCCTTACCAGCCTTCCCTTAGGGGTCATCTACATATTACGTAATCAATTTTTGGCCATTTCGAACCTCTCAGAAATGGCCCAAACCGAAAAAATCGTTCGGCTCCGGTCCCACTCTAAATTTTTTTTTGCTGTCCCACTCAAAACTTTTTTCGATTCCGATTCCACCTAAATTTTTTTTTTCGGTTCCGGTTCCATCCGAAAAATTTCTTCAAGATGATCCTTTTCACTTTTTCAAAAATCACCTTTGTACTCCATATGTTTTTTCGCAAAGATAAGCTTGAAAATTTTTTTTGCTACAAACATTTAAGTTGAAAATCTCAAATAATTTCGATTTTTGACGAAAATAATGTCCTTGACGTAAGAAAAAAACCAGCGCCGCAGACGAAAATTTTTTTGTTGCAAAATGTTTGTTTAAAAGATGAAAATGCTCAGAAATTTGTGATTTTTGGTGATAAAATGTCAAAAGTGGCACATTTTTTATGAAATTTCGAGACATCATCTCTTAATATCCTGACATTTAAAGGACCAGTCCGAGTGGAAACGGTTTCTTTCGGTTCCGGTTCCACTTTCGTAATTTTTGCTGTTTCGGTTCTAGTTCCACATCAGGAACCGCAAACAGGCTAACACTGCCCTCTCCTCTTCCCCGTAATCATTGGGAGACCCCTCCTCGTAATATTACGGGTTGAGGGACAAATTTTCCCGTACGCTTTTTTCCCTGTATCTTTTTTCCCCAGTGACCATTTTTTCCCTGGTTTTTCTTTCCCTGTGACCATTTTTTCCTCAAACGAATCAATTTTCAAAAAAATTTTCGATATGGCTTGGGGACAAATTTTCCCCGTACCCTTTTTTTCCCGAAATCTTTTTTTTCCCAGTGACCATTTTTTCCCCAATTTTCGTTGTAATATCCTGCCTTATTGGTAATATCCTTATCGATCGAAACAATTTCATTTAGTTTAAGAACGACTTGAAAACATCCGAAATTTGCATATCTTTTGTTCACATAAATCCATTAAAAATATTTGCCTGATTGTCAATAAGACAAATAATATTACAACGAAAATTGGGGAAAAAATAGTTCACTATTGGGGAAAAAATGGTCACTGGGAAAAAAAGATACAGGGAAAAAAAGGGTACGAGAAAATTTATCCCCCAACCTCTAAGCTAACCCCTGTATTTTCGGGGGGTTAGCTCTCAAACCTGATCAAATGAAATAACCCCTGTTTTTTCGGAGATTAACCCCCAAAAATACAGGGGTTAGCTTAAAGAGATTTTTTGTATGTAGGGGAGCATTATCGGTAATCAATGCGTGGAATAGATTTTCGTTACGACTTTCTTGCACCACCGTATTGCCGATTCATAACCGTTCATTTTTATTTATATACCAGGCTACTACAACTAAAACAAAAATTCAATCAAATCTTTTATCAAACGATAAAAAATTTTGTTATGACTTTCGTTTGCACCACCGTGGTGCCGTTTTTAATCTTTCATACTTATTTATATACAAGGCTATTTTAATTATAAAATATCTTTGATAAGTTCGACAGACAATTTTTGTATTACAATACTACAAACTACAAAAATGTGGTAGAAGAGCAGAATTTTCGACTCTTGAAAACACACAAAAACCAACGTTTTTCGGCCCCATAAAATTTTTAAAAGTCATATGAACACTTTTGGGACCAAATTTTCCGGTTTCATCAAATTTGGCTTAGCCAATCTGTCAAGAGTCGAAAATCCTGCTCTTCTACCACATTTTTATAGTATTGTAATACAAAAAACGAAACAACCTAAAAGGTAGATGTTTTGTCTGACCTCTTTCAACTGTTAATTTTAGATCAAATTTTTTGTAATGTATACTTGGGCAATCCCATATCGCAAAAAATTCAATTATTATTAGTGATAGAAATCCTGGTCAATATGAGTTCATGATTGAGTTAGACATAATAGAAATTTTGCATTTTCATAAAATTTTAAATTGAAAATGCAAAATTTCTATTATGTCTAACTCAATCATGAACTCATATTGACCCGGAATTCTATCACTAATTACTATTCAATCTTTTACGACTACCCAGAATGTAACGTAACCAAAAGGGGGAGGGGTTAAAGGAAATTTATGTAATATTCAAAATGTACTGGGTGAAAGAAAATGCAAAAATTCTGTGGCACAAAGAAGGGGGAAGATTCCTCCCAAATCCAAACAATGAAAATTTTTTCCTAATGGTCCCCTTATGTTTTTTCATGAAATTTTTTAATTAAAAAATTTTTAATAGTCCCCCATTGCGATTTTTCACCAAAATTGACCAAATTTACCCATTTTTTCAACAAAATGACCCAAATTTGACATTTTTTCATCGTAATTTACTGAGAATTTTCAGCTATAAAACAACTATTTCTCAAAAAAATTTTGCCTGCGGTGCTGCTTTTTTGCCTTAACTCAAGAAATTCAAGAAAAACTTTTTTGATAATCGACGTGTAAAAACATAAGGGGACCAAAGTGATTTTTAAAATAATTAAACAAATCCCCTTGGTACCTCTTTGTTTTTCAAATTTTTTGAAAAAAACAAAGGGGGACCAAATAAATTTTTGAAAAAATTTTGGGCTTCCACTTCCAAACCGAAAAACCAGTTTGAAAAAGTTATATAATTTGGGGGGAGGGGTTAGCCCAAAAATCATCGGAGATCACCAGGGAAGGCGTGTAATTTTTGATTTTTTTACGTTACATTCTGGATGAACCCTCAAGTCCATTTCCATTCACAATAATAATAAAAAGTATCCCTACCCAGTAGAACGCGGTCTCGTCCGATCTGGCGTCCAGTTATACGACTTTTATAAAATAATCGTGTTGATTACTATTATCTGAATAATATTTCTAGTTCAATTCGTAAAATTTCATTTTCAAGTCGTACATTCTGATTAGAAACATTTTTAAAATTTTAATTTCTTTTTTGACAAAAAAACCTTTTATGGATTTGGAATTAAGATTGTTTAGAATTTTCAACTGCGGGCATTGCTTACAAACTAAACCAAAAACTCAATCAAATTTTTTATCAAACGACAAAGAATTTTGCCTGGGCTCGCCCTTACGTAATGACTAAGCTCATGTAATGTTTATGACTTTCTAGAACCACTTTAAAATTAAATACTTTAAAAAATTTTATAATTTTTTATCCGCTCAGCAAGCGACGCCTCCATAGATCAATCTCCTAAGAGACCGATCCACGGTCATCAACGCCAGGCGAGCCAAATAGAGGCAAGCCGGGCGAGCTTCACGCTCCGGAAGCGTCGCCAAATCTCGATCATCGCGGATCCTCGTGGTGTAGGATTGTAACTCAAGGTCTGAAAACGCACTACAGAAATGATCCTGTGAAGTACGATTTCGAATTTGAACTGAAAAACAACTCTTGTGACATTATGAAAGATTTTGCGTATAATAAGTTAGAGAGTATGAACAGACAGAGAAAGAAAAAATAGCTTTGCACAAAGAATATAATAAGTAAGAGGCATACAAACTACAAAGTACAACTTTTCAAGTCAGTATCATTTCAAGCGCCAATTTGAAAATTTTTCAAACTCAAAAAATAAAAATTAAGTAATATAGTCGAAATTTTTTCATGAGAAACACGAGTAATTTGATTGAACCAGGTTCAGCGATAATAATACGATTGATCAAACATTGAAAATTCAAAATATTTCGAAAAAATTTGTCGATTATACCTATCCTGTGGTCAAAATTCAAAAATTACTTCGAATTCGGGTTTCCATACCCGAAAACCCCCGAGACAAAAATCAGCTGATTTTAAAAAAATCTATTTTTTTTTAATTCTCAAAATTCGCTGATTGTTAGTACTCGGGGTCCAAACGAAAAAAAATTTGCCTAGGCTCGGTCTTTCATAATTACTAAGCTCACGTAATGACAGCAATTAGCCAGGCTAGGCAAAGCCTTAAAAAACAAAAAACAGCCTAATCTGTGAAATTTTGAGGAAAAATTGCGAAGTTTTTGAAAAATTCGATAGATTTTCAACTTTCATATAGACAAATTCGAAGACTATTAGATAGTTTACGATCAAAAATTGAAAACACTCCGTCCCGTCCGATAGGAAAGCTAAGCAAAGTTGGGTTCTATTAGTACTTGGATCGGGGATGTCCTGAGAAACTATGCTGTTATAAGTTGTTTAATTTGGGGGCTTTTACCGTAAAGTTTTATAAAATCAATACTTATATTTTTTTATTTAAATTATTATACCACTTCCTCCTTTCTTCTATAGTCAACAAAAGTTTTGGCTTTGATAAGTTCGGCCGCATGTTAAACAACGAAGAAAAAATGTATTGTTGTTCGGTGCTATATAATTTTTTACTTATCGTTTAACATTTTTTGTCTGTCGAACTTATCAAAGGTATTTTATAACTAAAATAGTTATAAAATACCTTGTATATAAATAAAAATGAACGATTTATGAATCGTCACCAAGGAGGTGCAAGATAAGTCGTAACAAGTAGAACATTATATACGTGAGCTTAGTCCTTACGTAATGCATGCTGATGCACAATTTTTTGTCGTTTGATAAAAGATCTGATTGAATTTTTGTTTTAGTTGTAAGCAATGCCTGCAGTTGAAAATTCTCAACAATCTTAAATCCATAAAGGGTTTTTTAGAAAACCGTGAATTTGGTTTAGATCCACCATGTCGTTACATTCATCTCGTTTTATGTATTGTTGACATGACGTATTTGCGACCTCTAAGCCAGACAAAAAAGAATTTTTTTAAAATTTTTTAAGCTAAAAAAGTGTAACTTTAAAAAATAATTTTAGATTTATTCAACTGAATTTCATAATTATTAAGCTTAAGCATAGACTTAGACCTAGGCTTAAACCTAAGCATAGGCTTAATTCTAGGCTTAGGCCTAAGCCTAGGCTTAAGCATAGGCTTAGATCTAGGCTTAAGCCTAGGCATAGGCCTACAGGGTGGCCCAAAAGTGGCTTTTTTTATTTTTTGGGACCTGGAAATTTATTTTTCTAAAAATGACCCTCTAGAGGTAATTTTATGCGGCGAATCGATTGCGCGCATTCCCGTAACCGACCCTGGATTTTGAGTTGTCCATAGGGCGGGTCTAGCGCTTTACTAATCACTAGAAGATAGAGAAAATAGAATATTTTAAAACCAGACATTGCTAAATCAGGGCTATGTTGAAAATTGAAAATATTTATGTCTTTTATATCCGATCTAATGGCATTCCGAAAATAATCAACATCATATTTGTTGATTTTGATCTTTTAAATTTTGTAAACATTTATAAAATTGATATTAATGTTTCAAAAATTTGCTTTCCTTGCATGCCTAAATGAGATTATTCACGTGAAGGAGATATCTGATATTTCAGAAAGTTATCGTAAACAGATTTTTAGATATCTATATCATTCTGCCTTTTCGATAGTTTGTTTTAATTGATCGTATAAACTTGTGTTTTATAATAATTCTCAAATAAATCTATAGCATAGAATTTTTTAGTTACTTTATTTATTTTGTAAAAATATTATCCTCTACTATAAACGCATCAGTTGCGTAGCTAAAGGGAGGAGAGGGTGCTCAAGGACGTAATGGCGGGCCGACAAATCAGAAAACATTTGCGGAAATTTTTGAGGTTTTTAAAAAGAGAATCTCAAATAATTATTTACAATTTTAGCAAACAAAAGGGTCAAGTTTTTTATTATTTGGGATACATCTGAGTTCTTAAGAGCGCTTCTTAGCGCCTTTGAGCTCTTCCAAGCGCTTCTGAGTGCTTACGAATTCTCCATGCAGCGCCTTATTTGTTAACATTAAATTGCAATGATAAGCCTCCCGCTAAACATGATATGGGGCTAAAATATTTTTGAAGGGTACCCCCATGATCTTGGTGTCATTTTTCTTCTCTCACCGAACCCTATCAATTGGTATAGACCGTGACGGAATTGGACTTAAGGTGACGAAGATAGCATAAACAGACAGACACATATAGCGCATTTAATGTTTTAGGATTAACTTTATCCTAAACCAGACAATGTTTATAAAATAAAATTTTATGTCCATTGAATTTTGACGTGTATTTCAGGAGTTCATTGTTCAACTAATAAAATCAATACAAATAATAAGTAACAACCTTCCGCACTTTTTTAAGATCTTGTTCATACAAAATGTGCAAATATTTATTGTATTTTGAAACACAATAAGACTTTGAAACTTTTGAAACACATGAAAAAATCATGTCTATAACTGAGTCTGATTTTTTAATGTATCAGGTCAAAGTTTAAGTTGGAAGTGAGAAATTTTTTTTTGAGGCGTATTTCGGAGGGAGTGATTGAAAAGACGTTTTCTGGAGGAGTCGAAGGTCCTAGGAAACAAGGCTTAGAAAGTTCGGTTGGGCTTTCAAACCACTGGACTGATTCTTTAAGTTATTGGAGGGGGGGGATATCAATCTTTCTTTACTCTCCCCCCCCCCCCAACAACTTATGGCCATTTTATGCATAAATTCGTCTACTTTCTTCATAACCTACCAAATATTACACTTTAGATGACAGTCACATATTCGGCTGATATTGGCACAGCTACATCGACAGCCATAGTGAAATTATTTGTCTGTTGGAAAGGCTCACTATGGAAAACTGTATTACCAGAACTTAGCATATGGATGCTATTATATGCTACTTTGAGTGTTATTTATAGAACTGCACTTAGTGATACACAACAAATGTTAGTCTCTTTGTCAGTTAAATGACAAATCTTTTCGAAAAAAGCCCTAAGCAAAAATTTTATATTCGTAAAGTTCATGAAAAATGGGGCATTTTTTGTTTTTACGGCAACTTCTGAATCATTGTAGTTTTCGAGATAAATGTGTTTGAAATTTGCGATTTTTTAAATTTGTGTATTACAATGAAAACATGAATATGGTGTAACCCTGAGTCAATAAAAGTTGTGTATAAACGCGAAAATGTAAAAAGAAAATCGTTTTCTATCGACTTAGGGTCCGCGAATTCAATGCTATTTGTCGTAAATTTACGTCGTAATTTACAAAAAATATAATCGAAATTTTTTGGCTACCACGGAAATTTTTATTGAATCAGGCAACATGTACATTGAAACGAAAAGAAACGTGTTATATAGCTTTTTTGATGATCCCTGCGTGGTTGTATGGCGGAAAAATAAGGATTAGTACTAACTAATCCTGATTTTCCCGTCATACGACCACGCAGGGATGCACAAAAAAGCTATATAAGGATCCACGTTTCTTTCGCTTCAATGTGTAATTAGAAATTTTATTTTTAACAAACAGGAGGTTAATATTAGCAAAAAATCGATTTCGCATGCCTGAAAGTTCCTCTGCGTAGCTAGAGAAAGGGCCTTCAATAGACGCTTCTTGTTTGTCATATTAAATCATGATTTTTTAGAATTTTTGAACGAGTATGCGTTTTATTTTATACGTTTAGTGATTATATTCCGTTAAACTTTATGTAAGATTTTTTTGTCATATTTTCTTTTACAAATTATTTTTACAGATTAGGTTTTTATGTCACTTCAGTTTATGGTAGATGGAATAATTACGTTAACAATATTGGGTGGATAGATACGTAAGAGTTAGACATTGGACTCACGCAGTGCCTTCGGGAGCGGACACGTGATCCCAAACCCCGAAAAATGAAAAATTTACCCCTTGGTTCCCCTTATGTTTTGGCCACACATGTTCATTTTCGTCACGGCCTATACCAATCGATAGGGCTCAGTAAGAGAAGAAAATCCAAGAGCGTCGGAGGCGCTTGGTCCCAATTTATGTCCTTCAAAAAACCAAGGGTTCTGGCTACGGCCCTGGACTAAAGAATATGAAATTTTAGACCCTGTCTTTTTGTTGCCTCATATGTTCATGGTACTGATGACGAAGCTAGACTTATACGCCGAAATATTATAAGATATTTAATTATAGTTCAAGCTATGGTATTCAGGAGGGTTAGTATACGCGTAAAAAAGAGATTTCCGACGGATGAACATCTAGTCACAGCTGGTAAGCTTCCATAATTTGTTAGTACAAAGTGGGTAAAAAACCAGAAAATAATCTTTTATGTGACCTTATATGCTTTGTTTGGGACCCATTCGGCGTGTTCAGTGCTGTTTGGAGATCCGTTCAACTACTTTTACAAATAGCCTTTTCAGACACCCTTTATAAGAAAATTCATTTTTTAGGTCTTATGACAAAGGAAGAGCTCAAACTGTTCAATGACATCAAATCACCCCACTCAAAATTTTGGGTCGCTGCCGAATGGGCCTTTAATCTAGTCAGGATAGCCAGAGAAAAGAACCTTATTAAAAGTGATATTATTTATACCCAACTTATGGATGTAAGAAATTAGTACTTACAAAAATATTCAAAAAATAATAAAATACCCCCTATAACCAAATTCATTCTCCCATAGTCAAATTTCACTAAAAGTAGAGTACATCTTTTCGTTGTAATACACAGAATTTCAAATCGTCAACTTCACTTGCGTTTATCTCGAATGCAAGAACGATTCCGAATTTACTGTAAAAACAAAAAATGGTCCAATTTTCTACAACAATTTTTTTGACCGGGCTGATCCTTTAAAAAGGGTAAACTTTGCAGCAGCATCTTCGCAAAAATTTTTTTTTGAATTTGTGCAAAAATGCTTTTCTAGGGGTAATTTTATGCGAGAAATTGATTGCGCGCATCCATGAAGCATGAAAATGCTTCTCTGACTTTTTTCAGTGAAAAATTTTGTTTTTCATATCAAGAAGATTTATATTAAAAAACCAAATTTTTCACGAATGAGTGTCAGAGAAGCATTTTCACGCTTCGGAGATGCGCGCAATCAATTTCTCGCATAAAATTACCCCTAGAAAGTCATTTTTGCACAAATTCAAGAGAAAATTCTTTTCGGAGATGCTGCAAAGTTTACCTTCTTTTAAGGACTTGGTTCCATTCCCAATTTGGCCCTGAAGTTTTTACATTTTCATTTAAAAAAAATTTTGACAGTATTTTTTCTTGTAACAGATTTTACTTTTTTTTAAACATTTTCGACAATATTTTCCTTGTAACATTTTTAAGCCTAGGGCTTAAGCCTAAGGCCTAAGCCTAAACCTAAGGCCTAAGCCTAAAAAAAGTAAAAATGTTAGAAAAAAGTATAAAATGTTACATGAAAAAGGATTTTCGAAAATTTTTAGAGAGGTGGGATATTACACAAGGTTTTAACAATTTATTAAGAATTTTTAGAAACTTGCTATTTTCCGTACCGCTGTACTAAATCTGTTTATATTTGATTGGATTCCTATCCCATTAGTTTATACACAATGTGTTAGCGCTGCTGTTAGGATATACTTTTTATTTGCTTTATTAGGAAGACAATATTTATTGCACGATCAGGGAACGCCACATTCAAAAAATGTATGTTATAGACGGTTATAAAGAGAGAGCCTAAACATAGGTCATCAAGGGGGTACAGTACCCCCCCCCCCCCCACATCACTTTTTCTCGGTTCTTCCGCCTTTATAGTCATTCATCTATCCACCATGAGGATTTGTGTTTGCAAAAGCCGGTTATTTTCCGAACGACCCAGTATAACTAGTCATTTTCAGATAGACCTCTACTTCCCTATACTAACCATATGCCAATTTATTTTTTATGTGGGATGGATGAAAGCGGCCGAAGTTATGCTAAACCCTATGGGTGAAGATGATGAAGACTTAGAACTTAATTATTTACTTGATCGAAATCTGGATGTAAGGGGTGTATATTAGCGCTTGACAAGAGATAAACGGAAAATTGCTATTTTTCAATTTTTTCAAAAGTTTTCATGAAAAAATAATAACGCCATCGTTTTCCCACATACAAATATGGATATGCAAAAATTTTCATGAAAGTTGACAACAAAATAAAAAAATGACTTAAGAGCGCGGAATCGGACTCGTGTCCTATGAATAAAAGCCGAGCGCGTTAGCCACTCGGCCATGGGTAAAACCCTTAAAACTCCATGATATGGTACTTGTTTTGAAGCTCTCGGCGAGCTGAGTTGATTGGCGAAATTTATTTTTAATTTTGATCCTTGTAGGCATTTTGGTTAGCCGTGCTCTGGAAGCAAAGCTTCCAATTTCGGTCTTTGGCGTATCTTTTATAAATAAATTAAGGTCGGTTTAATGGTAGTAGACAAGTGCTATAGCATGCTTCCACCTCAAGAAAAGGATAAATTTTGGGAAGATAAAAATGCGGAACCATTATATACTAGAAAAGCATCTCGTGTACCACAAAATCCTATGCTAGGGTCGTGTGAAACGCCGTAAGAGTTATAAAATTTTTTAGAGGGGTAGAGTAGGTGAAAGGGGATTTTAACCTCTCCTTTTCTCCATTGGACACTATCCTTACAATCCAAAAATTTTTGGATAGCTACACAACTGATTTTTTTCATAATTTTTAGACCAGATAAGAAAAAAGACATGCATAATACTCAGCAACAAACTATGGTTAAAAAAGAAAAAATATCTATGGCTAAAAAAGTCTCTAACAAGAAACCTTTCTACAAAAGATTTTATAGCTTGCGCAATTCGAGAAGAAAAATTATTCCAATACAAACAGTAATTTATTCTTATTTTAACACGGGAATACTCCTTCAACTTTCCGGTATATTCTGTTATTTTAAGCTATCCTGAGCGAAATTCAAAACAATTTTTTTGAAAAAAAGTTGTCTAATCATGGAATAACTAGCTTTTTTCGCAGACAAAATCAAATCGACTCACGTGAGATTCGAACCCAAGACCCTTAAACTCAAATCTTAGAGCACTACCACTGAGCCAAGTTCGCGATAGAAATTGGATTTTTAATTTTGCATATAATTTAACACGTATTTTTTCTTTTTATAAATAACAACTTTTTCAACAAATTTTTTTGAATGTTGCTTAGAATAGCTTAAAATAATATACCAGAAATTTGAAAAAGTATTTCCATGTTAAAAAATTAATTTTTTCCTAGGTCCTTGATAAAAATCCTTCAAATCTAGTCATCAATGGGATACAGAAAAATGCAAGCAATAAGGGAAATATTGTCGATCAAAATGGCAACTTATATATAGCAGAGAAGTCGATGATAAATGGCCAGCTAAAGCACGCCATAGTGGATTTACAAGGCACAGAGAACGAGGGAAACGAAGAGCATTCTCTTAAAATCCCTATAGTATGAGTTTTGATAGTTATTGTTATTCCTATTTTATATTTCTAATAAATTAACAAAGAGCTTACAAGGAAGGGGTATGAACTTTGGGAGCAAGTTCCCCTGGTTGACGCCACTTAACGTTGACTAAACTAGGCAAAAAAATTTTTATTTTCTTCCGGAAGTTACCCATTTAGGGGTAATTTTATGCAAAAAATCGATTGCGCGCACTCCCGCAACCTAAAAAACGCAGAAAAATGGTGAAACTTCAATTTTCTAGAGAAATGGGAAATGTTAGCGTTTTTATTTTTACTTGAAAGCTTAGAAAAGATGCATGGGGGAATATTTGTTCATTTCTCGAGAAAATCGAATTTTCACCATTTTTCTGCAGTTTTCAGGTTGTTGGAGTGCGCTCAATCGATTTTTCGCACAAAATTACCCCTAAATGGGTAATTTCTGGAAGAAAATAAAAATTTTTTTGCCGAGTTTAGTCAACGTTAAGTGGCGGCAACCAGGGGAGCTTTGCTTCAGTTTTTTTATATCAAATAATTTGTTTTAAAGATACCATCAAAGCTGTCTCAAAATTTGTTTACCACAACAAAATTTGTTCGAGTTTAACATATGTGATTAACACTTGAGAACGAATTTTAATAAGTAACACCTTGATTGGTACTTTGATACTTATTGTTTACCAAAATTCCCGACGGAGCCCATAGCGAAGCGTTATTCAACTGATCATATTGAGTACCGTTCCAGAATGCATTCGCATTAGCTGAATAGTCGGTGTACGCGGCCCAATTCACATACGAAAGTTGGTATTGATCATTGAATTGCCACCAAAGATTCGATCAGTCACATTCAATGGCCCGGCGCCAGAAGCTGTAACAATGCCATATTCGGTTATGAATATTGGCAAGCCTAAAATTGAATCCATCAGAATGGGAAAATTTTACAAAAAAACCCAAGTTGATCGCAATCAAAGCTAGGTTTCGATTATATTCTTTATGTGTCCCATCATAATAGTGCAAAGTATAAGCGATGTTTGTTTCGTTGATCTGATCTGATCTTGGGCTGCCAGATCGACACGTTGGGAGTAGGTGGGGGTGCCAACGATTATGATATTATTCGGGTCGTTTTGGCGAATTACCGCGATCACTTGTTCCGCATAGGCTTTTATGGTTGGCCAATCGACTCCATTTGGCTCGTTCCAAATTTCATATATGAAATTAGGGCTAAATTAATGAGTGTCTTATTATCATAACTTGTTTTCTAGTCATGTCTTTCCTACAATTTAAAGCACGTTTTTATTGCCAATCGTTCCCCTTTCTGACGACAACTCGATGAAATTTATGCAAATTTTAAAAATGTCACACGGCGTACCAAAATGCAACTTTCTTTGACCTGGGGGAGTATGTTAATGTGCTGGTAAAACCCATTTTTTAAGATTTACTATGACCCATAAGTCTTGGACATATTCGCGAAAAAATCGATTGCCGGCTCCAACAATTCACTGAAAAAGTGTCAGTCGATAATCACATAAATACCCAAATCAATCGCTGCTTCTACTACCGTCGATATATGTTGGAAGCTTCTGCTCGGATTCACTGTCCATCCGCCACAACAGGTGGAATTGGGTCCAACCACGGATCACATTCGACTTCCATGCACATTTGAGTTGTTGGATCGAGGTCGGATTTCAATAAGTTGGGTTAAAAATATCGCTTCAATAATTTTTTTTCAAAAAAACTGTACTCAGTCCTATCATTGTTCTTCAAATAATCAGAAAAGAATTGGCTCTATTATTTTTACATCATTGCACAGTTTCTTAAATGCAAATACATTTCGCTACTAGAAGGACTCGAACTTGCGCTAGTTTGAATGTCTAACCTGACATTCTGACACTGAACCATTCATCCAGTTTTCTTTTAGTCATTTAATTTCACCAAGAAACAAACATGTTCGCATATTTTTTATCATTCACAAGATTTTTTACAACTCAGAGCCGTAAAAATGGCTCTCTGGCCCTGGTTTAGGAAACGAATCTGTGTATTGAAGCAAAAATGAAATTTTCGCCAAAAAATCGGCTATTTATGGGTTTTTCTAGACGAGAAATCACGTATTTTGAGCCGTAAAAGTGGTTCTCTGACCCTGATTCAGGAAAGCGATCTGTGTATTGAAGCAAAAATGAAAACAAATGAAATTTTTTGCCGAAAAACCGGCTGTTTATGAGTTGTTCTAGGCGAGGAATCTATTGCGCGCATTTTCGAGTTGTAAAAATGCTTCCTAATTGATTTTAGGAAAACCCCACCCGTTTTTCGGCGAATGTTGTGAAGTTTGCAAAAAGGATTACGTGATTTTCTTCTTCACATTTGATTTTTGGACTTTCACCTGGTCAAGCAAATTTACCAAAAATAGTTTATTTTTAAAAACAAAAAGGTAGAAACTGATCTATCGAACCGTCACCCGACGTCATTCGAGAGTAACGGTTCTCTCTTCTCTCTAAACAACAAGGAAAACAACCGTGAAAAATATGTTGAACAGGTTTTCACGTTCTTCTACACAATCTCTTCTTCCTCAAAGATCAACAAAACTTGTTCTTTGAATTGAAACGTCTGTGCATATCTTCCATGCCTAGATATTCCAATTTTCCGCGCTTTTTCAATTTTCTGACATGCTTTCTGAAGTTTTTCATGGCTCTCTGATCAATTTCTCTTTGCTACTAGTGATATCTTCAAAAAGATTTTCACTCTTCCCACCCCGCTGGGCATTGCAAAAAAAGTTAGCCTGCTGAGCCAGATACCTTTTTCGGTAAAAATTTTCCTGTAAGGTAAGAAGAACAAGAAGAAACGACTTCGCTCTTTTCCTTCCCAGACATAAAGTACGAAGAAGAATCAATCGAAAAGAAGGAGGAAGAACGCCTTCGATCTTCCTTCGTATCTTCTTCTTTCACACCACACTCGCTGAATGTCTTGTTGCTTTCACTTTCTAATTCCAATCTTCTGACACGAACTGATTGATTAACATTCATCAATTAGGCTGTTTCCCAACTAACAACACTTTGGCAGTAGGCTACACGATTTGGGAAGACGACGCCGCCGATAACCGACTTGTGTCTTCTCGCCTGTAAAAACTTGTCGTCACCGCCATTACTTGGGTGATTTAAGAAGAGATGTTATCGCTATTGACTCTCTTGCTTTCATCCGTGCTTTTATTCGGTCCGATCTCGGCGGATATTTCTGTGAAGATTGAAAGACATTTTCCATGCTCACCAAGTTCGGGTAAATTTTAAAAAGAAAATTTTTTGGCCAGTGACACTTTCTTAATTTTTCTTTAGTATCTTATAGTCACGAAGTGACAGTCAGGAATTTTCAATATGTCGACACAAATCAATAGATAACATGATTATAAGACATGCTGTATAAAAATTTCTTTCGCATACGAGGTTTAAGGTAGGTTTCAGAACATAAGAAGTGCTTAAAAGAAATTAGTCACTATATGCAAAAAGTTAAGTACGAGGTTGGGATTCTAACTCAGACCATTAGAGTCAAAGGCGAAAGCGCTACCGAATGCGCCACTCTTGCTTCGAATCATCGTCTTATAACTTTTATTGTATACTTTATCTATCCTTTTTACCAATAGCAACATAATCAAAAAGGCGAAGGAATAGATAATTTTTTGGCCATATAGTGACTAATTTCTTTTAAGCACTTCTTATGTTCTGAAATCTATCTTAAACGTCGTATGGGAAAGAAATTTTTACACAGCGTGTCTTATAATCATGTTATCTATCAATCACAGTTGCACAACCCCAGTACCCCGGTAAAATTTTACCTGGGGGGGGGGGTATGTCATGGGGTGGGAGGAGTAGGTCATCGGTCTCCGGCGCATTCCAAAAAAGGTCGCCAAACTGCGGAGGGGAGGGGGGTGGGTCATAAAAATAAAAATTTTGGACCGGGGTCTATGCAACTGTGCTATCGATTTGTGTCGAAATATTGAAAATCCCTAACTGACACTTTGCGACTATTCCTTGTTATTAGTGAATTATTTATATTTTATGTCAATATAAATAATTTATGATTCAACCGTCGTAACGCGCTCTTACATGAGCCTGATTTTCAATAAATCGTGTGTATTAACACGATTGGTAGAACATTGCAAAATAAGCTATTCGAGAAGCATAGAATTTTTTTATTTCATTGAAATTCAGGGTCTGTAAGAGCCGTTGCGATGGGAAGTCGCGTTGCAGATAAAGCGGTTTAGTTGCAACGAGTCCGTTGCAACGCACTCTTACATGAGCGTTGTAACCGGTACAACGCTCTTATAGTCTGTTTTAGCGAGAGAGAAAAATAAAACGCTGCCTACATAGCTTAGTAGATAAGTAATGCGACCATCCGATCTGACAAGTTAAGCAACGTTGGGCCCACAGATTCGATCCCCGTAGGGACTAAACTTTTGTTTAAGGATTTTTTTAAATTTTGGCCCACTGGGGAGAGGGGGTCCTGCCCCTTTGTCTACGCCACTGGGGATGATCTGCGCTCTATTTTTTATACTTTTTACAAACTTTTTTTAAACCGTTATCACAACAGAGTTCTATCAAATTCTAAACTTTTCTGATTTCTCAACTTTTCTGTTCATGAAAATTGTTGGCCCATTTAGTTTTTATGTTTAGGCAAAGAGTAAAAAATGACTTGAAAACCAGTTTTTGGGTATCAAATTAATTAAAAGTTGTTTTGATCCAAAATTAGACAAGATTGTTTTTATTCAATGAAAATGATGTTTGTTGTTTTTCTTCTTTTGTATTGCTATAGTCTATGCCAATCGGATGAAAGAAAAAGTTTGAACAAACGGCCTAATGGCTAGGATGCTGGCCATTCATATTATATGCGCGGGTTTGATCCCCACTAGGATCAAAATTTTTCTTTTAGCAGATCATAAAAAGCTATAAGAGCAACCCTTTTAAAATTACATGAAAAATTGTTGCCTATCATTAGTTTGTAGAGTAAAAATGTTCTGCACCATGTTGCGGGGTTCAAGCACCGTCGAATTGAACCAGCGATATATGGCACAGTAAATTTTATTCTCTCTAAAAATTGATGATAAGCATTTTTTCATGTAATTTTAAGAGGATTTAGGAACTACTACACAAAAGGGGGCAACCCACGTAAAAAATTTTCGAAAAATTTTTCTGAAAATAACACCTCTTCGACCACCATGTTTTGTTTGGTCGCCACTTTTTATGGAAAACGGTCAGTCTTTATAATATAATAATTTTAGGTCCCTCCCAAGAAAATCTTTTAATAAAATTCCCAAGCTATAAATCTTCGGGTGTACACTTCGCAGAAGACAAAAAAGATGCTAGTCATAAATGCTTCCGTATGAGTGGAGGTGTCGTTGAAGTAAGCGTACAAATTTTTAAAATTCTTTTTTATTCTTTTTTAGGTCTACCCACCAGGATTGGATGGAGACAAACAATATTATGTACATTTAGAGACCCGAATAGGCATTCATGGAAAACCTGAGCGTTGTGTAAATGCGGATGAAGACGGATGTGGCGGTATTGGATCATGGTATGAACAGAGTCCGAAAGAGGTCCACTTTTTTGGAAGCCCAAGAACCCCAAATCAGTGTTTTAATCTGTTGTACAACAGAGTTTCTGTTGTGTTTTACAACAGGATAATTCTGTTGTAGTCTGTTATGTTGTGTTAACACAACAGAAAAAAACTTTGGTGTTGTATACAACAGAATATTTTGTTGTACAACACAACAGAATAATTCTATTGTACATCACAACATAACAGATTGCAACACAACAGTTTTAATACAATAGATTCAAACACTGCCCCAAATAGGTCCCTGGGGTCCCGGACCCATTTTCGGACTATGAGTCATGACTTTAATGACTATTTTAGCATCCATTGCGATATTTGCAAATCTTATGGAAGCACATTAAAGAATTTCGTACAAATATTTAAAGGAGATAGTCCAGCTCAGTGCACAAGAGAAGGTATGCCACCAGGAACATACGATGATCTATCATTGAGGATATGCTTGCCAACGAAAAAAGATTTATTGCCGTTCTTAGATCAAGTTAGATTTTATGAATTTAGAAAATATTGGGATGATCCATAAATTCCCGGCTGTTCAGATTTATATCGTATCGTAGTAGAATTTATCCATCTGAGGATTTTCTATGCAAAAAATCGATTGAGCGCGCAACACTTATATGATCCTGATTCAGGGAAGAGAGCGGGATATTGAAGCGAAAATGAATTCTTTATGAGAAACCGGCTTTCTATAGAGTTTTAAGTAGTGAACTTGTATTGCCAAACCTTGAAAAAGCTTTTCTGATCCATTTCATGGAAGAAGTGGTGTAATGAAGCGAGAATGAACTAAAATTCGAATTTTCACCGGAAAATCGTATGTCTAAGGGGAATCGATTACGCGCATTATAGAGGGCTGAAAACGCTTTTCTGACCCTGATTCAGGGAAAGGGATGGCTATATTGAACTATAGATGGGAAGAGGACGGTTTACAGAATTTTAAAAAAAATTTTGTTATCTTTAAATCAATTGTTTAGAACTCAAGTCGTGCCGAACAATTATGGGACATATTTGTGAGCAGCCGTGCTCGTTCTGGAGTATGTGATATAAAAAATTTTTCGTCACTAAATTTTTATTTTTAGGAAATACCCTTGGT
>JAQGBS010000730.1:0-19353 GCA_034698545.1 Acrobeloides obliquus
ATTTTTGGAATCAACTCTCCTGAAAGTAGACTGGTGCGTTAAGGTGATTTGAGTAAGTAAATTTATGGTCTATTATGAGATTTATATCAAAAATTAAAATTGTGAATGGTCAGAAAAATATGTATATTTGTCAAAAAATTATCAGTTACTAATTTTTATAAGTGGGAGTTATTAGGCATTTATATAAAGTGATGATCCTGTCACTGGCCAGAAATACACAAATTTGAACACAATAATTTTGTACATTGTGATAAAGGAGGCAAATTTGTCATCATTGTCACTATGAACAATTTATATTGGTTTTTAAAATTATCATATTTCAAACCGGCGACAAAGATTTTCACTTTTTGTAATTTGATTACTATGTCAAGGGCTGTAATTATTTTTACGGGGTGAGTCAAAAAATTAAATTTGAGATTTTTACATGAATTTGAGACTCAAAATTTTTTTCTAAAAATCTTCCGTCTAGGGAGACTTTTAGGAAACAATGAATGATGATGATATAAAGTAGTTTGAAAAATATATACTTGACTATGTTTATTTTTCATTTTATGCGAGGAATCGATTCCCGAGTTCTGAAAATGCTTGCCTGATTCAAAAAAACATTGCGGTTTTGAAGTGAGAATAGTCTTTTTCTGCATTTTTCCCTGAATCAGGTCAGGGAGTTGGCATCATTTGCGCAGCTTTATTGGCGCATGTGACATTTGCGCATGGATATTTGCGCAATGTCATTTGCGCATATACACCTGCGCAGCGACATTTTCGCACGGACATTTGCGCATCGTCATTTGCGCATGCACATTTTGCCAAAGGACTTTTGCAAATTTATTTGATAGTTTTAAAATGTTACATGTGCAAATGTTACATGTGCAAATGTTACATGCGCAAATGTCCATGCGCAATGTCTCTGCGCAAGTGTATATGCGCAAATGACACTGCGCAAGTGTCCATGCACAAATTTTCATTCGCAAACGTCCTTGCGGAAATGTTGCATGCGCAAATGTAACATGCGCAAATATACATTCGCAAATGTCCGTGCGCAGATGTATATGCACAAATGACGCTGCGCAAATATGTGTGCGCAAGTGATGCCAACCCGCGTCAGGGAAGCGTAGGGAATATCTCAATCGATTTCCCGCATAAAATTACCCCTAGAAGGGTTATTTTTAGAAAAAATTTCGGGTCCCAAATTCATGTAAAAATTTTTTTCCACTTTTGTTACTCACTCTGTAAATTTTGTTAGAAAAATATTAATTTGGTGAGCTTAAAAACAGCACGGAACGATTTTTTAATTTTTCAACTGTGAAAAATTGATTTTTTGACATTTTTATGCTTACCGTTTTTCTTGTCTTGGTCAGTACGAACTTCTGTCCTAGGTTCTTGAGCTGGTCGAGATTGAGGTTCTTGATTCGGCTCACAGCGACCTGTATCCACCGAAGCTGTATGCCCGGATGGACAGATGCAGTAGTTATCAACACAAGATGAGCCACCGACACAGATGTCTAGTGGTCCTGTAAAATGAAAATTTTTATAGACTTTTTTTGCTGCAATCCCCAATCGATCGCTGTTTCCTGCAAAATTTTTTAGACGCAAGGTGGTATCGAACTTTGCTAGTTCCAGTGATGCCAAACTTTTTGGCAGTGCACCGAACCACTACAACAGAGCGGTTTTTTGTTGCTAAAGTTGGAGGAAATTCGAAATTTTAAAAACGAGTCATGCTATTCGACTCAGCTCATCGAGACGAGTAGAACAAATACCATAACAATGGGTTTTCGATTTTTGGCCAAAATGCGAAAATTCGATTTTTTGATTCTAACTCTAAAAATTCAATTTTTAAACCAAAAAAAATGCAAAAATTGAATTTTGACATTTTTGACCAAAAAATTGTTGCTAAAAATTTGTTTGCTAAAACTTACCACAATTTGTTCCCGGTGCAGCTTTTCTTGGCGCCGGTAGCATAGCTCCAGATCCACCGCTAGGCCTGGTAGTCATAGTTTCATAGCCTTGATTGACTGGTTTGAGGTTTTGTAAGGAATTATATGCTCCTTGTGGAACATGTTGATGATGTTCGGGTGTTTTGGTTGTCTAAAAAAGTCGAATTTCTGAGCATAAGGAATTTTTCGCCAAGAAAAAAGTTCATCACTCATGATGCAGGAGCAAGTGACTTAAAATTCATCTTTAACGGGGAAGGTTCGATCCCCAGAGGTCAAAATGTTGTTTTTATCAAACTAAAAAAAGACGTAAAAGCAACAACTTTTTTGTTTTGAGGTCGAAAAACAAAATTTCGATCTCCGGAGATCGAACCCTTACTGTTCATGACAAATTTTAAGTCACTTGCTCCTGCACCATATGTGATAAACTTTTTTCTCTTGGAAATAAATGCCCTAAATGGTTGACTTTTTTATACCTGTGGTGGGACAGTTGGCCTTGGTTGTGTTTGAACACAAATTCCTCTCATTACTATCATAGTAGGGTCTGGGCAGACACACCAACCTTCTCTACAAACCGATCCACCGCTACATTCTTCAACCTCCGAGCAACTACCCCCAGGTGGGGATCGGAGTTTTTCATCGGCTAAAGTCGATTTTTAATAGGGGTACATAAGTAAAATAATTGTAGTGCATTTTTTGCTAAGGATGAAAATTTATCATCCATAGTGCAATGGCAAGCGTCTCACTTTATACCCAAATGGTAAGGGTTCGATCCCGCCAGGGTCAAAAATTTTTTGACCACGTCGGTAGCAAAACCTCGACCAGTTAAGTGTAAAGCACAACGACTGCTACTGCATCATTGGTGATAATTTTTGGATAGACAAGAACGGGATGGAACGATCGTTCAAACAACACATGAACGGGATGACAAGAACGGGACGACAATTGTGCTTATTCGTCCCGTTCTTGTCATCCCGTTTTTGTGTCCCGTTCTCGTTCGTCCCGTTATTGTGTATGCCTGATTTTTTCTGGCGGGAAATGCCATATTCACACCTGAACAACCACCCCCAAATCCCACCCAATTTAGGGGGGCTCGATCGCGCACTGCGCAGCGTTTTTAGAGGTCGGTGGCGCAAAATTTTGAGATTTGGAAAAAATTTTGAAAAATTGAGTAAAATAGAAAAAAATTGTTCTATTCCAATATGGAAGTATTGATGGGGATATATTATTAAAAAGAATCAATTAGCTCCTAGACCGACGCGCCTTCGGCGCTCCCGGGTGATTTCCTGTAGCGTTCGGCCTCGCGTTTCGAGTGATTTCCTGCAACGCTCGGCCTTTGGCCTTACATCCCAAGCGATTGGCTGCGGCGCATGGCACTCCCGGGAGTACTTGTTCAGGTGTTACCATATTTAAAAATTAGTTTAACACACAAAAATATGGGGAACGTTAAAATTAGTCAAAAATAAGGTAAATTTTAAGCAAAGCATGCAAAAAGTCATCAGAAAAAAACATGCAAAAAAATATAAAATTTTGAAAAAGTCTTGCTAAAAATGGACCTAAAAATTTTTTAACTCGATTTTTTAAATATTCAAATCCAAACCTTGAACACCACGAAAATGATCAATTTTTCGTTTCACCTTTTTTCTAGCTAGACAGCCTCCTTCTTGTTCAAAACATGCACATTTTCCTTTAAAACAAATCATACTATCCCTACACTGATAGGAATATTGGCAAGTGCCATTTTCTTCGACCACCCCTGCATCCTTTTCTATGAGAAAAGATTTTTCTTGATTGGCTACACAAGAAGCTGAGCCGTTGGAGGATATGACTAGGCTCATGTTTTCGTTGCAGTTACAGAACCCTTTTGAGCAAGTCGTTCCGTTTATAGAGCAGTCTTGGTCGGTTTGGCATGAGATGGAGCCGATTTTTGGAGTGGTGTGATTCTGGATAGTTGTGTATAAAAGTTCTGGAGGTATGTCATTTTTGGACCCAAAATCTTGGTCAGCCAAATTGTTGGGCCCAAAATCTTGATCATCAAAAAACTTGAGACTGGTCTCGGGTTCAACATGACAAGCACATTTTCCATCAATACAGCGTAAATTTTTGCTGTGACAGTCTTCATCCAGATTACAATGCCAAGAGGACTCATTTTTATACGTTTCTTGGGTTGTGGAGTCTAACTGAACTTCTCCAAAATCACAGTAACATTTCGAATTTTTGCATGTTGATCTGTAAGGGCATTGTGTACTTGAGGTGCAATTTGGCTGCACGGGAGTTTCTTGTTTCAGTTTTTTTATTTTTATCTTCACTTGGAGTGGTCCTGGGGGTTCTTTTTGCATAAGTGTTTGTTCAACTTTTTCCACAATCTCTTGGCTGTCATCAACTTCTAGGATTTTATACCCCATAGCTTGGGGTCTGGCTTCCTTCGTCTTCTGATTCATGCCTATCTTTGAGCCATCCATCTTCTTAAGCCTTTCTAGAGCTCCTGTTGAGCCATCTTGGGGCTTCCATGGACTACATTCAAGCTCCACAGGTTCTTTACCATCCAAACACGCACATTTCCCTCCATTACACCAAGAATTCTTGATGCAAACATCCTCTCCTTCGTTACAACCCTCTCCAGGAAGTCGAATTTTGTTCGCATCTATACATCTTTCATACATTATAACGCTTCCTGGGAGGCAGGTACAATATCCGAGGGCAGAGCAATATGATTCATATTGGCATTGTGTTTCTTCGTTGCAGAATTGTCCTGGTAGAGCGGAGATTTCTGGGAGGTGGTGGGCAGTTTTCTTTTGTGAGATAGTGGCTAGGTTGAAAAGGATGTCGGTGAGATTTCGGGAATTTTTCCAGCGATTGTGGCGATATCTAAAAAAGGCAATCAAATAACATTTGCAATTTATTTGCTTGAATTTCAATATTATTGCTATTTGCGCAATCACTCACAAAGCTCCCTATGTAGCCGAGTGGATAGAAAGCTAGCTCTACGCCCACATGGACTCAGGTTCGAATCCTACCGTGAGCAATATTTTTTGCATCTGGAATTAGGCAATATTTTTGAATTTTTGGAGCCATTTTTTTCGACTCAATGATCAAATTGCGACTTCTAGTCTATTTTAATCGTCTTAATATAGCTCCTACTACATTTTTAACGTGGTCCGGGAAAAATCTGTGATCATTAAGTACCGTCTCTTCTTGTCAGTACATAACACCACAACTTTAATTTTGAAGCGGGATTCGAACCCCGACCTATAAACTGCTAATCTGTCATTTTAGCCACTCGGTCATGGGTCGAACCCCCAAAACCTTATGATATGGTACGTGCAAAAAAGAATCTCTGCAAAAATTTTTATGCAGATGGCCTACTTCGCCACCCCGGATTCCTACCCTCCGGGATAGGATCTGGGTATTTTTTTCATAGTTTTTTGTCCCCATTTCTTGAGGCATAATCCGGGTAAACCAGCTTATGCCTACCACAAATGGGCATATATAAACCCCCAGTGTCTAACTAAAGGGAGAGACGGTCTTAGCACCGTGTTTTGTATCTTTTGGTTTAAATTAAAATAAAGGTTTAAATTTTTGATTATTTGTTGTAAATATGGGAAGGGTAGGAGGGGGGACCTATTACAGTACTCGTTTTGAAGCGCTCGGTGAGCCGAGTCGATTGGCGATATTTTTAAAAAATTCTAATTTTTTTTAAACTTCCATAGACAATGTTTACCTTGTGTTCACCGCTTCATACTCATTTTCATCTTCACAAATCCCATTCCGAATCTGCTTGCCAATAGGACAAACACAAGTCATCGCTTCCGGATCACAAACACTACTCACTGAGCAAATTTCTCCCTCATCACAAGATTCTCCGGGTAATGAAATCTTCACACAATGACCAGCCACTGGTTGTTTCCCTCTGGGACATACACATTTTCCATCTTTACAAAAAGCACCATTTGCGCAAATTTGGAGCATTGTGCAAGCGTGACCAATTTTCACCACTTCCACATTCTGTCGTTCGAGGATACAGGTGTTGATGAAAAAGGTGGTTCCTTCTTTGCACAGGCAAATGGGTCCGAGGAGGTTGATATGGAAGCAGGAAGAACCTTCAGTGCATGGGATATCACCTTCGCAAGATTCGAGTGGATTGGCGAAGGTTCGAGGGTTGGTAGATTTCGGTTGGCGGATTTTCGGGATCTGACTTTTCGGGATGCCATCGGCATAGGAACAAATTCCATTATGGATTTTCGTACCTTCAGGGCATTGACAGTAGTTTGAAGAGCAATGAGAGTTTCCTAGGCAGATTCGGCCGGTACCACAGTGTTCACCGGGCATGGCTACGGAGATTGGTGGAACGTCGTCATCGGAGGTGGAGGTGCCGCCAGAGTTTATGGGTGGTCTATGTTGTGTTGATGGGTCTTCGGGAAGATTTTTGACCCCTCTGGCCATGGGGTGGAATTGATTGAAGTTGGTGGAATAGAGGTTGCCATCAAATGGCCAAAGAGTTTGCCCTGAGCCGAGATTTCCGGACGGGGTGATATAAGCCTGGCCAGTTGAGCCCACAGATCCATAGTGTCCACCATAAGTCTGGCCAGTTGAGCCCACAGAGCCGTAGTGTCCACTAAGAGGATCAAACCCATTTTCCAAATTTGGATTCACATTAGTTGGTATTGGGCTATTTGTTCCAGGTACAAAAATTTGGAAAGGATCTTTTCCATTCGTTGGCCGTAGTGGTTCGGTATTTTCCAACAGATCGATTTGTTGCTCTCCACCACCTAGCCTGTGATAACCACCCATATTTGAGATCTTTTCTTGCTCTCTGGTGTTCATAAAATTCGTCGAGGCAGGATGTGCTGATTGAAAAACTTGAGAAACTTGTCCACTTCCATCTGTCTTCCCACCAACAGGCTGACAAAATCTGCTCGTGACTCCATCTTTACAAACACAATATCCATTGTCGCAATAAGCTGAGCGGTCGCAAAATCCACTTGAATAGCATTGATTCCCTCGCTGCCTAGTCGCTAGATGGCATTCACCTTCACGGGTTTCCATCCCCATAGGGCATTCACAAACACCGCTCAGAGGCCCACACGCGGAGTTGTAGCTGCACATTTGTTTTTGAGAGCAATCTTCACCAGGATGGGAAGTTGCTGTTTCAGTACATGATCTAGATCCGTCTTCTTGGATGATTTCGACATCATCGGGGCATTTGCATATTCCATTATAGCAGTAGCTGCTAGATTGGCATTGTTCATCGATGAGGCACATCTGGCCGAGTTGAACTTTTGAAATTTGGCAGGTGCCATCGGTTGGCTTGTAGCCGGGCTTGCAGATGCACAAGTTTCGAATGCACGTGGCACCGTTGTAGCACATGTTGTCTTGAGTGCAAGGGTTGCCTAAAAGTAAGAGGTCATTTCGAATGCTCTAAAGTTTTTATTACACCAAAAAATTTTTTCCATAAAAAATTTTTTGGTTATATATTTTTATCAAAAAATTGATTTTTGGGCAAAAATCCATTTTGCCAAAATTGCAGAATTTTTATTTTTGGTCAAAAAGAACCGGGAGACATCATCATTGGCGCTCAAGGGATCGTTCCAAAAAATTTTTGCATTTTTCGGTTCAATTTTTTTCGAATTTTGGAGCTAGTTCCTTTTGGGGGCACCACCAGCGCGTTTTTTATGTTTTTGAGGATTTCTCCGTAAGTACAAAGCCAATCCCTGATAGTTTTGGTGTCGTTAGAAAGCTGGATTTTGTAGCAATCGAATGACACCAAAATCATGCTATAACTCTTTCTGGTTGAGGAGTTATTGCATAATTAGTAAAAAATGTCGAAAGAACTGACATGTTTTACTAATTATGTAATAACTCCTCGACCAAAACGAGTTATGGCATGATTTTGGTGTCATTCGATTGCTACAAAATCAACTTTCTAACGACACCAAAACTATCAGGATTGGATTTGTACTTACGGAGAAATCCTCAAAAACATTTAAAAAAACGCGCTGGTGGTGCCCCCAAAGGGAATTAGCTCCCGAATTTTTTTCAATTTTTAAAAAATATTTTTTGGTCAAAAGTACACATATTCGATGGACAGGTATCGCATTTTGAGTCTGAAAAAACAAAAAATCTCTACCTGGAAGGCCGGCATTCGGATTGTTTTGGGGATAGGAGCACATTCCATTGTTGGAACAGCCATCATATGGCATCGCTGTTGTCGGGATCACTTCAGAATTCGATGGTCTCAAGGTGGGGTATAGAATATTCATGTTGCTTCCTCCATTCCTTCCAGATGACTGCACTGAAGAGGGCATTTTTCCGTTGTTTAAGTTGACATTTGAGACCCGGCCAATTTGTATATTGTTCTGTCCAAGCGAAAAAGTCTGTCCGGGAAAGTTGGTTTTCGAGCAAAATGAGCAGAATGGGCCCTTTCCATTGGGGTTCATCGGCATTGTTGCTGCTCCATTTGAGCCCAAAAAGTTTGTCTTATAAGGGAAATTGCCATTCTGATTCGAGGATGCACATTCTTGGCATCCATAACCTTGTTTCGGCGTTGGGGTTGTCGTTTGGTAAACTCGAAAAGCTGGATGTGGCCCTATGGTTCTGGGATAGCTGTTTGTGGCAAAACTCCGATTTGGTACAATTCCTTGAAAATTAGGTGCTGGGGTTGCCACATAAGGTTGATAGCCGCCATATGGGGCAAAAGTCGCGGGAGCAACCCCTGGATATCCATGATATGATGTCCGTATTGCTGGAGTTGAGGTTGGAACATAGGGTTGATATCCACCATTTGAGGCACTTGTTGCCTTGGTACTCCCTGGATACCCACCGTATGGCGTTTCCATCGTCGAAGTACCCTCTGGATATGCTTCACCACCATAGTTCGTATTTGATACAACATTTGAGCTCGTGTCACCATTTTGAACTAGCAAACACTTCCCATCTGAAGTTGCCACATAACCCGTTTCACAGCGGCACACCCCACCAAAACACTTCGCTCCTCCACCACACTTGTCATCACATGGCTCTCCGAGTATCGGCAACTTGTCTAGCTGTTTGCTCAAAATCGCCCTCAAAGTCTGAGGGTCCACCAAATTGACGGTCATTTGATTCGCTGTCACAATTTGATTAAATTTTCCATTGTCTGGTGGGTAACCAAGCACTGGATATAGCGATTCTTTATACCCAGGGTGGTTGGAAATATTCATTGGTTTTCCTCCAGTTCCAAGCTTCGACATAGGCTGATAGATACTCGATGGCAATGTTGTTGAGTTCCCTGGGTACATATAAAAAGCCACGGTTGAAGACTTCTTGGCACACTTCTTGTTCACATCAATCACTTCACCTTGACCACATCGGCACACACCGGAGATACAAGTTGCTCCACCTTGGCATGTCTGCCCACGATCACATGGAGCGCCGGGTGGGACTTCTGCCAAAACATCCGGTGAAGCACATTCGGTGCCTATGTTGATCAAACCGTATAGACAAACGCAGATTCCATAGTAACAGTGTGATTCTCCAATGCAGTCGAGACCTTTTTTCGGATCGCATCGGCCACCTGGAGAAACCTCATAGATTGCCTTCCTACACATACCATTGACGATAGTTTCGGTTTGTTTGCACCGGCACACACCTCGGATGCAATCGGTTCTGTATGGACATTCGATGGAGACTTTGCACATGCTACCGGGGATTAGCCCAGGTTGTGGTGATGTGCCAGGGCTTTCTTTGAGTTCGTTGAGGAAGATTGCATTGGAGATATTCTCTTGGCAAGCGCCTCGGATGAGAAAAGTTCCATCTGGGCAAACACAGATGTTTGCGAGGCAGACGGAGTTTCCGGTACAGGTGATTTTTTCGGTACAATGTTGCCCAGGTGCGGCTTTGGTGATTTCGCTTATGATCTAAATTTGGAAGATTTAGAAGATGGTATAGGACTTGGATGAGGGAAGAGCCGATGATGGTTTAGGAACTGGTCCAAAATACGAAGTTTTGGCCAAAAAAGAGAAAATTTGATTTTTCGCTAAAACCACTACACTTAGCTTAAGCTTAGACTTAAGGCTTAGGCTTAAGGTTTAGGCTTAAGATTCAGGCTTAAAGCTTAAGGTTTAGGCTTAGGCTTAGTGGAACTTTTAAAGAGGAGGTCATTTTGATTGATTATTGTTGTTGTTGTTTATTGATAAATAAAATATATTTAAAATTTTTTAAGTGTCCGGTTTTTTATGCGCCCCCTTGTAGATCTGGGAATTTTGGTGGCGGAGGAAAAAAATTTTCTACCCTTGTACCCCACAGACTCACCTGTAACGCCTCCGCATCTGTTGTAATACATTTATCATCGATCACAATCTGCTGCTCCGAGCAAACACAATACCCTTCTTTGCACTTTGACCCACCAATACACTCTTCGCCATCCAGGCACAAGTGCCCTGGCTTAGCCTGCACTCCTGCCCTAGCCGGTGGTATCATTATCACTTCTGGTGTGTTACCATTCTTCCCTATGGTTTTCATCGAAAAAGTCTTTTTTGACGTAATCTTCTCGCATTTATGATCTACCACATGGTAATCCGCAGTACACATACAAACTCCGAATCTGCACAAACTTCCATCAGTGCATTTTTCTCCAGATTGACAAGATTGCCCAGGCTTTGCTAGTGCGGTGACACAAGTGTGGTTGAACATGCGTTTTCCGGCTGGGCATTGGCATATGCCGAGTTCACAGACAGAGCCGCCTGCACATGTTTGGCCATAGGAGCAGCGACCGCCGGGACGTTGACGACAACGTCCTTGCGATTCGACAGAACCATCTATGCAGGAACAGATGAAATTGGTGCAAATGGATCCACCAGAGCAGCGATCATGTTCTTGGCATTGGCTATTGATGGGTTTGAAGGAGCCTGAGGATTTTATACAAGTGCCATCCTAAATAGGCTGCTTTTAGTACTCAAAATGTTTTGAAAAACCCTGGAGCCTCCAGGGCCTGGAGGTGAAGCTAAGGGTCGAAGTCCTCTAGTTTCCTAGTCAGGTCCTGGGTCACCATGGTTCGGTTGGGGCCTAAGGGACAAGAAATGAAATGGCTCTAGTGCAATTACTCCTCATACCCCTCTGATTACGGCACTGAAGGGGGAGAGGAATCGCCATACATATGTTGCTTGCCTTAAATTTATCCCTTACTTGAAAAGTAAACCCATTCGGGCAGGCACAAACATCATTTACACAAACAGTGCCGTTCATACAAATATCTCCTTCTCGACACCCTTCTCCATAATTTTTCACCGCCACCGAGGAAGCCTCCAATGCACTCCTTTTTTCTTCCTTTATCCCACATTTTCCCGGATTCTTGCACTGACAAACTCCATCTCTGCATATAGCCCCCACTGGGCAGATGGGGCTCTTTACATCAGGATCGCAAAAGGATTCCAGTTCCAAAATTTCGGGGATACATTTCCCATGTTTGTATACAAAGTTGTGCATGCACTGGCAGATTTCTCCAATGCAGATACCAAGGCCATTGGCACATGTAGTTTGGTCAGGCCAGCAGTCACTAGTTGAGCGTTTGAGACGTTTTTGGAGGGGATGGGTGGGGTTTACAGGGGGTAGAGATGAGTTCATTCCGCGAAGGAGATTTTCGAGGTGTTTGAAAGGGTCTGGAGGATGAGATGGCACAACAGGCTTGACAAGAGTCCATTTGAGTTTTGGTGGAGAATGGGGTTTGGGTGACACATCTTTGGTTTGATTTTCATCAATGTCTTGAGCCAAATAAGTTGTTGGGTATGGGTAGTCTGGTAAGGTTTTTGTCAATTCTAGCTTCAACGGAGGTTGTAGCTCATGTGAAGCGCTGAGTTTCTTCAAAATGGCTTTCCCTTGATTTTTTTGACTGAGTTCCATCGGATGAAGCTTCATGTCATGGATGGGCCAATCAGAGGCTTTTTGTGATTTTCTTGTGTCCGAAGCATCCACAGGCCTATGAACACTGTTGAGAAGTCGTTCGAATTGCACAGGAATTCTTTCTGGGCTCATATCGGGAATTTTCAGATTTGGATCCTCTTCTTCAGGCATCTGTTTTGTGGAGGACGGTTTTGGAAAGAACAAAACATGATCTTCTTTTAGAAAATTCTCCGGAATAAATATTCCAATTTGATGCGCTTCCGAAGAATCATACTCAGATTTTCTTTTTTGTCGTAAACGTTCTTTTCTTTCTTCATAAAATTCTTCTACAGGTGCATTAGCTTGTAGCCCTTCATTTCTTTCTTTTTGAGGCATCATACCACCATCACGAGGCTTTATCTCAGCTTGACCGATAGTAAACAGAAGTTGATCCAAGGGATTCATAGCGTTGGTTTTACTTAAAGGTATTTCCGGTTGGCTTTCTTGTAGAGACAGACTTTTGGATTGTTGAGATAACTTCGACATGTTCGTTTTCTTGTTCTTGAACGACGGCAAGTTGAATAATTCTTCTCTTGAATCTCCGATCGGCGCAGAAGTTGCATCTTCACCCGTATCTTTTGAATTCTTGCTTTCGGCAGAAGTTGCAACTACGCCTTTTTCTCTTGAATTCTTGCTTTTGGCAGAAGTTGCAACTACGCCTCCTTCTTGATTTTCTCTTGATTTTTTCGACCGAATCCCATTAGCTTGAACTCCGAGGAGTGGATTAGACATATCTTCTCTTGAAATATTGATTTTCATGGAGGCTTTATTTTTATCTCTTCTTAAATTCTTGTTCGCCTGTGAAGCCAATAATTCCTCATCTTCTTTTAAATTCTTGTTTGTTGATGTAGACACCACTTCCCTTCCTTCTCTCGTATTCTTGATTGCCGAAGAAATCGTCATCCACAAATGCTCCATCGTTGGATTCGATTTCACAAATCCATACATCGCATCTCCTTTCTCACTTTCCACCTTTTTTCTTCTCGCCTCCACATTCGTCAACTCAATACACTGCGCGTTCAACCTCACCTTATTCGGAGGGCACTCACAGAAATTTTCAATGCACAAAAAATAAGGGAGACAGTCGGAGTCACGATGGCAGTTGATTTCCATATTAGGAGCAAGGTAAAGATCAGATTTGTTAACACACTGGCGTTGGAATGTGATTAGTCCGGGCTCGCAAGTACAACGGGAATTAGAACAAAAAGAATTTCCAGAGCATGCGGGATAAGTTAGGTTGTTGACTTTGGAGAGGTTACACAAGTCACCGGGGTAAGCGAATTCTGAAAAATTTTTGGGAAACATGCATGCAAGAAATTTTTGGTGGTGGTGGAAAGTTGAAAAAAAGAAAATGAGTAAAATCATAAAAAGATGTAAAAAGAACAAAATGGAAAAAAATCGAAGAAAAATTATAGAAATTTAAAAAGTGGTGATTTTCAATTTGTATGATTTTGGTAATTTTTTCAAAAAAAGAGAAAATATACCAAAATCATAAAATTTGCGAAAAAACTCGTGAAAGATTGGTTGAAAACTATAAAGTGCATAAAATCTGTGCGAACTTTATTGAGTTTTAAATTTTGTAATGCTCGAACAATCGTTTTAATAAACAAATTTTATTGATTCAGGCAAAGTTGCCTGATTCAATAAAAATTTATTTATTAAAGCGATTGTTCGAGCATTACAAACGTTTTAGCGCAAACTATGAAAGAATACCCAATCGTGCAAGGTTGGCCGGAAAATTTAGTGCAAAAACTGTTAAATTTTTATTGAATTTTAAATTTTGCATTCGTTGAATAATTGTTTTAATAAACAGATTTTTATTGATTCAGGCAAGGCGTCTGATTCAATAAAAATCTCATTTTTTCTCATACAATTATTTGTTTTCTCACATAATTTAATTTTTTTCACACAATATTTTTTTCGCCCACATATTTTTTTCTCACGTTACGATGCCGTCATGACGTCACGACATTGTCATGATATCGCGATGCCGTCGTGAACCTTCATTACGCCTTCTTGGCGTCTCGATACCGTCATGACGTCTTCGTGGCGTCTCGGTACCGTCATGACACCGCGACACTGTTATGACGTTGCGACGCCATCGTGAATCGCGACGCCGTAATGATGTCGCGATGTGGCGACGCCGTAATGATGCCGCGACGCTGTCATTATATCGCGATGCCGTCATGACACCGCGATGCTGTTATGACGTCGCCGTGATGTCGCGAACCGTCATGACGCCTTCGTGACGTCTTGATGTTGTCATGACGCCGTCGTGACAGGCATCGAGACATTATGACGGCGTCGCAAAGTGAGAGAAATTATGTAGAGAAAAAATATTGTGTGAAAAAAATTATATGAGAAAAAATAACGTGCGAGAAAAAATTTATGCCCTCCAAAAAATCGTGCAAAAAAATCTAAACTTGAATTTTTCGTGCAAAAATCATATTCAAAAAAATCGTGCAAAAAAGTTTTTTTTTGAAATTTTCACCTGAAACACAAGTTTGCTCAATAGCTTTCGAACCGGCTGGGCAGACACATTGTCGGTCTATACATGAGGTGCCTGTATAGGCAGCTATACATTGCTGATCGTGTTCGCAACCAACCTGACCCGGATAGATTACTAAAAGACCCGAAATGAGTTGAATTTTTTGTGGAAAATTAGTGAGTACGAATTTTTGACAAAAAAAGGGTAAAATTATACAAGATCGAAAAGACCAAGAAAAGAATGAAATTTTGGATTTTTTTGGAAAATATGAAAATTGAGAAAAATTAAAAATTTGGACCAAAAAATTGAAAATTGATGGGAAATCTTCAAAAAGTTAACAATAAAAAGACCGAAAATGGAAAATATGAAATTTAATTTAAAATTTTTTTGTTAGTTTGTAAACACTTTGTTAAAAATCAAAGTTGTTAAATTTTTTTAAATTTTTAACCAACCTTTTTCACACCTTCCATTGACATTTACATGGGTAGATAAACATTGGCATGTGGGTGGCTGAGTGTTGCCATTACAGTAGGCACCAATCATACAATCGGTGTTCAAAGAGCACCTGACTCCTACTCCTGCCTAAAATGGGGTATATACATAACTCGACCTCCTTGGATCGAACCCTCCCCGTTAATGATAAATTTTGTGCCACTTGCTCCTTTGCCATCGGCGCTGAACTTTTTCTCTTAGTGGAGGAAATGACCTATATATGTTACATACCTGTTTAGTCCCACCAAGATTCATTTTCATAACATTTGGTTTGGGCGATCTTTCCGGAGCTGATGTATAAGCCACCGGTGGTGCTTGTGTAGGCGCAGGTTGTGGCTGTGGTGCATACGTAATCACTTGAGCACCACGAACTGGTGGTGTAGGTGGGGCTCCATAGTTGTTATAATTACTATTTCCATAAATTTCTTGAGCTATCGTTTGTGGATCTGGGCGGAAAACTGAAAAAAAGTTTCGTTTTAGGATAGGTCATAGATGGACAATAGAGGTATCATCATCTAGGCTCAGGCCAAGCATGGCTGGCGACAGCCGGCCTGTCCTACCCAATTTTTATCGAGCTAGACCTGTTCTAGGACCGGACTGACCTGCTATGGATCTACCAAAAAAAGTGATCACGTCAGGCCGGCCTAGGATGGCTGGCCTGCCCTAGCCTGGCCCGTAAACACCTCTAGTGGGCAGAGTCAAATTTTTGTGCGGCTAAAAATAAGTGTAGGTCTGTAGACTAGAAATAAAAAATGGATAAATTTATCTTGTTTTGGTGAAATTTTTGTGAAAGCAGGGGAAATTTTTCTTTTACCAGGTTGCGTTGGTATGGTTTCATAGGAAGAAGTAGGTTTGACTTCAATGCATTCTCCATTTTCAAGATCTGTACCCGAAGGGCAGACACAAACTGGGATAGTGGGGTCACAGATCGAGCCTTTTATGCAGACTTCACCATTGTCACAAAGTTCGCCGGGTCCTAAAGTTTGAACAAATAAGGGGTAAAAAAATAAAAATTTGCGGGTCAAAAGTGGCATTTCTGGACGGAGATTTGAGTGAAAAGTGCTCAGCGGGTAAAATAAAATAAAACAAGTTACACTAAACGAATTGAACATTATAAGCCGATTCTGCGCGATGTTTTAATTTTGCAACCATAGTCAAGTGGTTAGGGCACCAGATGTCCGCGCTGAAGGAGTGGGTTCAATCCCTAACCACTTAACTAGGGGTTTGCAAAAAAGTTGAATTTGATGAAATTTTTCAATTTTTTACTCACCAACTTCCTTTGGCATTAATTTCAGCACACATTTTCCATTGTGCTCGATTAGTGGCTCCACGCATTGACATCGTCCATTTATACAAGTCGAGTCGTGGTCACAAGCGGCATACCGGTTGCACATAGCGCCGATGCCGACTAAAAATTGAAGATTTGGTGTTGATCTGGGCCAGTCAGCTATTTTCTGATGATGGCAAGCAATTTTTGGATGAACATTTTGATAAAGGTCAACGTACTGAATAAAAAGTACCATTCCCCATTGGCCCAGCCGTACCCCAGGATCAGGGGGTATTAAATTTTTTCAAAAATGATCATTTTTTGATAAAAATTTCGAAGAGGGGGAACTTTTTTTTATCATTTCACTGATTGATATTCAGTTGAAATTTTCATGCAATACCCGAAACCGAAAATCGTCACTAAAGATTTAACCGTAGAAAAATTAAGACACCAGAAAAGTTTCCCATTATAGACCCTTTTTTCTTATTTATACCTTTCATAATCGGTTGTGGTAGCTCATTCCTTGGCGGAACAATGCATCGCCCACCATGATCTTCCAATTCACCTGGACATAAGCAAAGATTCATCGGTTTAGTGCAGACCGATCCACCACCACAGTGTTCGCCTAGGGCGCAGCTACCACCAGGTGGGACTGAAAAATTTTTTTGCTAGTTACAAACCCGTATTTAGGAGTCAGAAGAGGGGTTAGTGGCATGGCCAGGAGGCATGCCCCCAAAACCGAAAATTTCTTAAGAAAAATCCCATTTTTGGCCAAAATTCGATAAATTTCATTATAAAAATGAGATTTTATCTACCCGATCCAAAACCAAAAAAAATCAAAATCCTAGATATGCCTCTGCAGGGGTGGGGTAATGGTGTATTTCTGTTTTAAATTTATGGTGAAAAATTTACTTAGGTGACTCGTTAATTTTTGGAACTTCTTAAAAGATAAAACTAATTGTTTTTAAAAAGAATTTTTTAGTATTGAAAGGCTTAGGTTTGGGCTTAGGCTTGGACTTAGGCTTGGTCTTAGGCTTGGACTTAAGCTTGGGCTTAAGCTTAGGCTTAAGCTTAGGCTTGGGCTTGGGCTTAGGCTTGGGGTTAGGCTTAAGCTTAGGCTTAGGCTTAAGCTTAGGTTTAAGCTTAGGCTTACAGGTTAACCATTAATTATGGAATACTTTTATGAAAATCATTCTTATGTATAGAAGTCAATTTTAAAATTTTGACCGTAATCTCGAAGTCTAGACAAAAAATAACGATCTAGAAAAATCCTATGAAGGTCAGAAATTTCGTGAAAATCGATTTCTGTATAAATGACTATTATAAAGTATGCCATAATTAATGGTCACCCGTAGGCTTAGGCTTAGTCTTTTCTTAGGATTAGGCTTATACTTATGCTTTCAAGAAAATAGGTAGGCATTACGATTTTTTTCATTTTTCTACGACATGGGCAATTCCCAGCTTTGTCCTCTCCTTAAATACTGACTTTGTTAGTAATGAAATTAGATTATAGAATTTTGTTATAAAAAATGTTTTTAACTCTGATGAATATATAACAGAAACCAATAGGTGAACTCCTGATATGTTATTATAAGCACCCATTTTTATTTTAGTAGAATTCCATCAAGGGCAATGTTGAGCCAGCATAATCTTGAATCAAGGTTTCGGCAATTTCTCGAAAAAATGGCGAAGAATCCAAGTTAATACATCGATGAGATGAAAATGAAATTTGTAATTGTCAACTAACCTAAGCTATTAATAGGATGTATTGGTTGAGCTTCTGGCAAGAACACACTAGGTTTTGATGGGATTTGTGAGTTGATGTTAAACCCAGAACCTCCACTTCCACCCATATTGTTGTTATTATGGCCATTGTAGTTGTTGTAATTATTGTTGGAACCTAAAACAAATCTCTCTTAATTTTAAACGCTTTCCTGTTTCAGGGAAGGCCTGTGTATTGAAGTGATAAGTCGCAAAAATGCAATTTAGATATTTTTTCACGTGCCCCCCCCCCTTATTGTGTAGTAGCTCCGAGATTTTGAGCTGAAAATCTCTCCCATTCACGCACACCGGTCCAAAATTTCGGCATCTGGGACCCTCCACCAATCCCTGCTCCCAGAGAAAAGAGAATCTAACTAAGACTCAATTTATTTAAACTTTTTTCTACTTTTACCTCCATAACTTGAAAAAGTTGGCACCGAAGGCGGCTGTGTAAACGTGTTGAAATTCATGCTCGAGCTGACCGACTGTGCTAAATTTTTTAGCTCTCCAATAATCGGACCCAGTGGTTTGAAATATGATGGAGTGGCACCAGAGTTTGGTGATGGGACGATTTTTGCCGATGGGATCTAAAACTTTTTTATCCTATGCTAAAAATTTAGGATTTAGCAAAATAAAAATTGGTGCTGTAAGCAAGATAAAAATGTGGGGTTAAAAATTGGGAAATTTTTTTCATGCAAATTTCTTATATATCTAACATATACATGCAAATTTATTTTTTTTTAAATTGAATTTTTAAATCTGGGGTTGTAACAAAACATGGGTAGTCATAAAAAATTGAAAAAATTTTACACTTTCTTCATCACAAGGCCTATTGCAACAGCAATTACGCTCTTTCTTGCTGCCAGGATTTTCTATCTGAACAAGTTATGTGCAAGTGAATTTTATTAATTTTTTAAGTTTGTAATAGAGAGGCACAATTTTCAAAAAGTGGCAATCCTTGTCACTGATCATAAATATGCGAATTTTGAGCACGATAATATTTTGTTCATTAATATAGGAGACAAATTATTTTTGTGCTCAAAATTTGCATATTTTTGACCGATGACAAGGATTGTCACTTTTTATAATTTGTGCACCCTAGTTTGTAGAGTAATTTTTAAGTCCGAAAATATCTTACTTCTTTTTCATAGCTATTCTGAAGTCCGCTACTTAGTTGATGACATGAAAGGGTTTCAAGATTTGCTATAGTACCATACGGACATAGACACCTCAATGTTTCTAGGTCACAAACTGTGCCTCCTATACATTGCTCACCATGGGCACAGGTTCCGTTCAAAATTGCTAAAAATGGGTTTTTGAAAAAATGACCTAATACTCCCTCATATAAATCCTTACACATCAGCTCATAATGAACATTTTTTCAATTTTTCAACAAAAATCGTCAAAAAATGATTATTTTTAATAGGGCGTAACTTTTTCCATTTTCCTTACCAATATTTTTAACTTCTTGTTCTTCGCCCAGCATATTATTATTTTGA
>JAQGBS010000731.1:0-19352 GCA_034698545.1 Acrobeloides obliquus
TTCATCCTCCAGTGATGTATCGCCTGATTTGAAGCGTTCGAACCATCTTCGGACTTGTCTTTCACCAATTGTTCCTTCGCCAAACAGCTCGTTAAGATCACGAAAAGCTTTTGCAGCTTTATGTCCTTTCTCGAAGTGATAGAGCATGATATGGCGTATATGGACATGATTTCGATGCGCATTATGATAGTACTAAACATGAGAGATAAAATCAAAGAAAAAATGGAAAGAAAAGCAAATTTGAGCAGTTTACATTGATTTAAAAAACGGTCGTTAATTATGCATCAACCCAATATTTATCGTTATATTATAATTATTTAAATAAAAGGCATCAAAAAACATAAAATGGATAATCTATATTAATTGGCAGAAAAGCAAAATAAATCTCGTTTTTGTGAAAACCATCATTGGTTATGTTGTGAAAGCGATCATTTTTTAAACATTTCCAAAAAAATATTTAAAAGTAGTGAGTCCAAAAGCATTCCCGAAGCGTGAAAATACTTCCTTGACCTTAGTTCAGGAAAATTGATGTGTATATTGAAGCGAAAATCCAACATGTACTAATTTTCTTGAATCAGGATCAAGGAAGCATTTTCACGCTTCAGGAATGCGCGCAATCGATTCCCTACATGAAATTACCCCCAGAAATATGATTTTTAGGAAGAAATTTGAACATTTTTCGATTTTCGCTCCAATACACACATCTATTCCCCTGAATCAGGGTAAAGGAAGCATTTTCACGCTTCGGGAATGCGCGCAATCGATTTTTCGCATGATTTTACTACCAATTGGGTCATTTTTACAAAAAAATGTTTTTCTCCCAAATGGTCGCAAAATGCACATCCTTTAAAAAACTGTGCGGTGCATTCGTTCCTATTACCAAAAACGACCATTTTTATAAAAAAAATTTGCCTGCGGCACTGTTTTTTTAAAAAGAAAATTCAGATTTAAAATGTGAATTTTCACCAAAAAAGGTTGTCAGAGTAAAGTACCCTCCCTCCCCTAACCGGAAGTGAAATTACGCCCTTGGTTTATACTATAAATGAAAAATAATGATGTGGATATTTTTTATATAGAAATTTTGGTTTGAGTAGGTAGATGGAAGAGATTATACTGATATCAATGTTCGACAAAAATTTAATTAGAGAAAAAGAGGAACAAATTCACTCACCATCAATTTTGCTACCTATCAAAACGTGTTACAGATTTTATATTAAATCTGTTCAATTTTTTGATTACGCCCTTAGCATAACACTTTTTTAAATCGCATTTATAACTTTAAAAAAAGTTATAAGTGTGATTTAAAATATGATATCTAATTACTTTCTTATTACTATCGTCTATTTTGCACTGGGTAAGTCTGATAAAAAGCCAGTGTTGGAGGAAAAACAATTTCGGAAAGGTCCAAGCCACACATAAACACACAACACATAGGGGTGGAAAAATTGGAATTCCACTCCTTTGTTAGGTCTGATCCAAGCTAAAGGTTCCCTTCCAATTGTATACAAGCTTGTAAGACAGCAGGGTCTTTGTATGCTGGTAAGCTAACTTTTCGATCTCATGAAGCACAAGAGACTTACAAAAATCAAAATGCATTTCTTTTTACAAAAAATTGAAGACTTTCCAAAAAGTCAAATTTTTCAAAAAATCTCATTTCTGCGCAAAAATCTAATTTTGCAAGTTTGTGAAAAATCTTAGTGTATCTAATTCTCTAAAATCCAAGTTTTTATGTATGAAAAATGGCAACCAGTGTTTGTGTGGGGATTGTTTTGAGTTTGACAGAGGCGAAAAAGCTGCTAGCGACTCAACTTGCAACATACCCTGCTCCGGTGATAGTACTAGCATATATGGAGGAAGTAACGCTCTTAGTATTTATTCTACTGGTAAGATTCGAGTAGCAAAAATGAATCCATAGCTTTTGCAGATTGTACTACCACCGAGATACCGTGCTCGATCAATTGCTCTGACGCTTTTATAGGCTGTTTTCAATGTAGCGGGACAGCATTGGGGTGCGGCAATTCCGTGGTTCAAGTGCTTAATCAGGGGTTTAACTTTTCCAAATAATAATGAGGTTGGTTGCGCTCAATATTGTCTGGGAAACGGATTTCTTTATTCAGGTAAAAACTTGGTACCAATGCGATCAAAATACTTTCGGGAGGGGATCGAATTTTTGGAGAACAATATCGAATTTTTGACAAAAACCGAATTTTTTAGGGTAAAAAATTGATTTTTTTGCAACGAATCGAATTGCGTAAAAATTTTTTTGCGAAAAAATTTCTTTAAAAGTTAGTAGGAGGGGCGGTCTTTCAATCTTTCTTAAAAAATTCCTAGCACAAAGGGGAACGGAAAATTTTATTTCAAGCAAATCCTGGCTACGCAACTGCAATTTAGGCACTGAAAATTTCCGAGCATGTTGGTGTGGCAACTTTTTCAATTTCCAAACTGCAAGACTTGTTAGCTCCGGAAGTTGCGCACCATTCCCGGAAATAGTAGTCAAACTTGCGGTCCCTTTGGACTTGTGCAAGCATATTCAACTTCGCTCGTCAACTGTTTTACGACAACAACCAGTACAACTACTACGACTTCGACAACAACCAGTACAACAACTACTACTACTTCGACAACAACCAGTACAACAGCTACTACTTCGACAACAACAACAGTCCCCACAACCACCCCATGCTGCCAAATTGGCGGACTGATTCAGAATCGTGTAGTGACACTTGTGGGTCGTGTGGAACAATTTTAAGAACAAGGACGTGTTTATCATCTTCGTGGTGCCCATGCTCGTAAGGAAACATATCAAGTTTTTATACAAGTGAACTTTTAGTGGTCCATCAACAAGAGTAGACAATTGTAACATTCTGCCATGCACTTATCCAAGACTTTCGTGTTGTACATCCTATATTGCTACAGTATTGCCTAATAATACTGTAATATGTGGACCTCAGGTAAGTATAATTCTGGACGGCATAATCGAAGTATTTTTTAGCCAATAAAGCTTTGTCAATAGTGCTTTTATTTGTGTTCCTAATTCGACAGGTGAAGACGCCTCATGATTCAATAGATGGAGCTCTATTAGAGAGCACGGCGCACGAAAATCAGGAAAAGTCTTCGAGCTGGGCAATCTATAGTTTACTACACTAATGAGTACTATTTAGGGCATAAAAAAACATATCCCACCTTTTTTTTCCCGAAAAAGTGAAAATTCGCATTTTTTGGACCCCACAGGTCGAGGGTTCAAACCCCGGTCCCTCATATAAGTTTTTGCCTTTTTTTATTCTTATGTATTTTTTCGTGGAAAATACCTATATAGCCTAATTTTTATGCGGGGAATCCGAATCTGCCATTATTTTGGCGTAAAAACCTCGTCCTACCTTCAAATTTTTAGGCACGGGGTACGACGGCGTATGACGGCGCATGGTTCATAACCCAAATTTAATTTTTCTATATAGATCTCAATTCGGACTAACATTTTATGGATAATTAATAAAAGTTATCTCAAAAATGGATGAGATAATCCAAGATCATGTTCGAGATCTCCAGTTATAATATTATTTTAAAAATTTGAAGGTAGGACGAGGTTTTTACGCCAAAATAACGGCAGATTCGGATTCCCCGCATAAAAATTAGGCTATATAGGTATTTTCCACGAAAAAAATACATAAGAATAAAAAAGGCAAAAACTTATATGAGGGACCGGGGTTCGAACCCTCGACCTGTGGGGTCCAAAAATGCGAATTTTCACTTTTTCGGGAAAAAAAGGTGGGATATGTTTTTTTATGCCCTAAATAGCACCCATTAGTGTAGTAAACTATAGATTGCCCAGCTCGGAAGACTTTTTCCTGATTTTCGTGCGCCGTGGAGAGAGGGATGCTCAATTAGAGATAATACTGTATTTATTGTTATACATTATGATTATTTATAAAATTTGTAAAAAAGCTTAAAAAACTACATCAGTTGTGTCAGAAAACGGAAAATTACATACAGGGTGTTCAATAATTGTGTACTTGATTTTTTAGGCATTAGATTTTATTGTGTTAGTTCGGTATAAAATGTTGTGACAGAAAATTAGCCAGATGAGCAAAGTCCGCATCAGCCTTACAGTTTGAATTCATATACGAATAATTTGGACTATTAGTAGCATAATAACATAGACTTTGCCAATATTTACAGTCGTCTTCATCCTCCACATTAGTACAGGTCCAGGCTGAAGCCATTTCTGAAGCTGCCCACCAGGAGTTGCCCATCGAGCAAACATTGGCTCCACAATAAAGTTTGAAATAACCGGCATTAACCCAACCGGTACCCCAAGAGTTCTTGATCAACCAATAAGGATTGCCACTACCACTATCAACCCCATAACCAACAACTGTTACGGCATGTCCATCACCTGCAGCTGAGGTATTTTGGCAATCGCTTGTGGATGGGTGATAAACGCCGCTTGTGTTGCATTGTTTTTTTTATGTAGCATTGTTTTTTTTATTAAAAAATGTGAATTTTCACCAAAAAAAGGTCGCCAAAGTAAAGTACCTCCCTCCCCCACAAATCGGAAGTGAAATTACGCCCTTGGTTTACGTGACAAATGAGTGAAAAAATAATGATGATATATTTTTTGAACTTTCGGTCTGATTAGGTATATGGGAGAGCTTATATATATCAATCTTCGATCACTTTTGAAACTATAGATTTTAATTAGAGAGAAAACACAGACTCACCCACCACCAATTTTGCTACTTATCAAAACTTTACAGATTTATGTGTTAAGTCTGTTTAATTTTTTGATTATTACGCCTATAACATAGAAGGTTTTTTTAAAATCATATCGCATTTATAACTTTCAAAAAAGTTATAAATGATACCTAACTACTTTCTTATTACTATTGTTTATTTTGCATTGGGTAAGTCTGATAAGAGGCTGTCCAGATATTACGTAATCATGTTGGGGGGGGGAGGTGGGTAAACCACCGAAAAAGTTGATTACGTAATATCTGGATGACCCCTAAGAAGCCAGTGTTGGAGGAAAAACAATTTCGGAAGGGTCGAAACTAAATTTTAGAAAAATTATAATATCCACCATTACGTTTTTGACTTCTGACTGATTTCGACCAATCCAAGGACCTCCCTAGACCCACTGGCATATATCACTTCGACCGCGATAAAATCGACTGCGATAGGTCCTTTCAACGCCAAATTTCAACAAAAAGATTTTTACCTACAAGGGGAGTGCACGTGCCCCATCCATCTACGTCTATGGTTAGATTCTTGATTTACAGCTTTGATTACAACAAATGCTCAAACATCTTCATGTTCCTTTGGTAATTACTTTGGTTGTTTTACTGATAACTCTCAAGCTATACTCTCAACTTATACCACTCAGTTTTTCGCTACTAACAGTCCTGCTACTTGTGTTGCATATTGCCAATCATCGGGATATATATACGGAGGTAAAATAGTTTTTCGCAAAGAATGAATAAGATGATGTTTTAGGCGTAGGAGACGGTATTTGGTGTGGTTGTGGAAATTGTATAAACTATAAAGTGGGCAATATATCATCTAATCCAAACGATTGCAATGTCTATACGTGCCCTGGAGATAGTACTAAAATGTGCGGAGGAGCCTATAGAATCAATATTTATTCAACAAGTATGGTGAAATTTTAAGCCTCTTTATCAAAGTTGAACGTTCAAAGGAAGAAAGAAAGAAGTTTCTTCATACTTCATGAAATCTCATATGACAACCCTATATAAATCAATAATTTTTATATGAATAAAAAAATTATAGATTGTGCAATAACATCACCTATGTCGTGTGATACAACTTCAACATCAACGACCACAAGTTCAACGACTACAACAACAACTTCTACTACGACTACTCCAACAACATCTACAAGCACAACAACAACTACACCTACTACGACTTCGGCATTTTCTACAACTAGCATTACAACAACGACCCCTACAAGTACAACAACATCTACGCCAGAGACAACGTCTACAACAACAGAGCCTACAACAACATCTACCACAACCACACCGATAACAACAACTTCTACTAGCACAGCCCCAACAACGACAACTACGCCAACCACAACGACCACTACAATTCCAACTACAACATCAACTACCACGACGCCTACTACGACAACTAGCTCGATGACCACTACAACATCAACAATGCCTTTAACCACTACGGCATCAATCACCCCCATGTTGTCTAGCACAACAACTACAACACCGACAACTACGACGCCAAGTACGGCCACCACGACGATGTTGACCACCATGCCAACTTCAACCACAAGTTCGACTACGAACATTCCAATGACAACGTCGATGACCACAGCTACGATGCCAACGACCTTAACTGCACCTACGACATCAGCAACAATGCTGAATACAGACTCGACGACTAGCGTACCAATGACGATGTCAACTACAATGATACCCACTACAACGAGCATGACTACTACTCCCTCAACGACAATGACGTCGATTACTACAATGCCGACGACCTTGACCGGGCCTATAACGACATCAGAAACAATGATGACTACAGGTTCGGATACCAGCATATCAATTACTACTACAACCCCTACTACCACCGCTTCAATGATAACAACATCGTCCCCGACCATCTCAACACTCGTTTGCACAGTACAGAACTCCTATATGGGTTGTTATATAGATAACAACACCATTCTTCAAGCGTATCTTGGTTCAAGTACTCAAAATAGCCCTTCCAATTGTTTACAAGCATGTAAGACAGCAGGGTTTTTGTATGCTGGTAAGCTAACTTTTCGATCTCATGAAGCACAAGAGACCTACAAAAACAGAAATGCATTGCTTTTTACAAAAGTTGAATACGTTCAAAAAGAATCAAATTTTTCAAAAAATCGCATTTCTGCCCAAAAATTCACAAAATCCACTTTTTTACCCACCCTGTAATTTTCTGTTTGCTCCGAACTTGTAAATTTTCTGTTTTGCTCCGAGCCAACATCCTTATAGTGAACCTAACTCTCTAAAAACCAAATTTTTATGTATGAAAAATGGCAGCCAGTGTTGGTGTGGAGATTGTTTTGAGTTTGACAGAGGCGAATTAGCCGCTAGTGACTCAACTTGCAACGTACCCTGCTCCGGTGATAGTACTAGCATATGTGGAGCAAGCAACGCTCTTAGTATTTATTCTACTAGTAAGATTTGAGTAGTAAAAATGAATCCATAGATTTTGTAGATTGTACAACCACCGAGATACCGTGCTCGATCAATTGCTCTAACGCTTTTATAGGCTGTTTTGAATGTAGCGGGACACTAATAGCGTGCGGCAATTCTCAGGTTCAAGTGCTTAATCAAGCGGGTATAGCTTTTCCGAGTAATAATAGCGACGTTGGTTGCGCTCAGTATTGTCTGGAAAACGGATTTCTTTATTCAGGTAAAAAGTTGAATTTTTGTCGCAGACGAATAATAGCGCAAGAATTGTTTTGCGAAAAAATTTCTGGAAAAATTTAGTAGGGCGGTCTTTCAATCTTTTTTAAAAAATTCCTAGCACAAGGGGATACGGAAAAAATCCTGGCTACTCCACTGCAATTTAGGCACTGAAAACGCCCAACAATGTTGGTGTGGTAACTTTTTCAATTTCCAAACTGCAAGACTTGTTAGCTCCAATAATTGCAACTCACGATGCCCCGGAAATAGTAGTCAAACTTGTGGTCGCTTAGGATATGTACAAGCATATTCGACTTCACTCGTCGACTGTTTTAACACAACAACACTTACTACAACAACGACCACACCCGATTGCACGGCACTGAACTCCTATATGGGTTGTTATATGGATAATAACACGTTTCTTCAAGCGTATCTTGGTTCAACGACTCTAAATAGCCCTTCCAATTGTTTACAAGCTTGTCAGACGGCAGGGTTTTTGTATGCTGGTAAGCTAACTTTTCGATCTCATGAAGAACAAAAGACATACAAAAACCGAAATGCATTGCTTTTTACAAAAAGTTAAATACTTTCCAAAAAATTAAATTTTTCAAAAAATCGCATTTCTGCCCAAAAATTAATTTTTGACAAAAATCCAAATTTGTGAAAAATCGTATTTTTTTCCAATTTTTGAATAAAATAATTTGATTTTTTTTGCTCAAAATCGATATTTTTTCTCATTTTTTGATATTGTAAGTGCTGCTGAAAGTGCTTACCTCCCCCCTTTAAAGAGTGGCCCGATTAACGAGCGTTCACTGTATATGCGGCCAAAAGTGTCGCCACTTGGAGACCGTGCTTGCGGAACCAACACCCTTATCACAGGATGAACCTAATTCTCTAAAAAACAAATTTTTATGCATGAAAAATGGCAACCAATGTTGGTGTGGAACTTGTTTTGAGTTTGATAGAGGCGAAAAAGCCGCTAGCGACTCAACTTGCAACATAACCTGCTCCGGTGATACTACTAGCATATGTGGAGGAAGCAACGCTCTTAGTATTTATTCTACTGGTAAGATTCGAGTAGCAAAAATGAATCCATAGCTTTTGCAGATTGTACTACCACCGAGATACCGTGCTCGATCAATTGCTCTGACGCTTTTATAGGCTGTTTTCAATGTAGCGGGACAGCAGTGGGGTGCGGCAATTCTCAGGTTCAAGTGCTTAATCAGGGGCTTATAAGTTTGAATAATCAGAATAGTGAGGTTGCTTGTGCTCAATATTGTTTGGAAAACGGATTTCTTTATTCAGGTAAAAACTTACTAAACCCACTGCCCTTACTAAGCCCTCATTTTTCCAAAAATTTTTTACCCAATTTAGGCACTGAAAACACCAACGTATGTTGGTGTGGTAACTTTTTCAATTTACAAACTGCAAGACTTGTTAGCTCCGGAATGTGCAACTCACCATGCCCCGCAAATAGTAGTCAAACTTGCGGTGCCTTTGGACTTGTACAAGTATATTCGACTTCGCTCGTCAACTGTTTTACGACAACAACCAGTACAGCTACTACTACTTCGACAACAACCAGTACAGCTACTACTACTTCGACAACAACCAGTACAACAGCTACTACTTCGACAACAACAACAGTCCCCACAACTACCCCATGCTGCCAGATTGGCGGATTTTGGAGCGAGTGGGTTGATTCAGGATCGTGTAATGACACTTGTGGGTCGTGTGGAGCAATTTTAAGAACAAGGACGTGTTTATCATCTTCATGGTGCCCATGCTCGTAAGGGAACATATCAAGTTTTTATACAAGTGAAATTTGTAGTGGTCCATCAACAAGAGTAGACAATTGTAACATTCTGCCATGCACTTATCCAAGACTTTCGTGTTGTACACCCTATATTGCTACAGTATTGCCTAATAATACTGTAATATGCGGACCTCAGGTAAACATGATTCTGAACGGCATAATCGATGTATTTTAGCCAACTCCATTTGATCCAAAACCGATCATCACGGGGTGCATGCCAGATTGCTGTCCTGCACAAGGTGTGTGGTCTCAATGGAGTGATCCCACCGGGTGTAATGATACTTGTGGCGCGTGCGGGGTAGCTACAAGACAGCGTTACTGTATGACTTCAGGGAATGGATGTCAGTGTAGTGGAGATAATATACAATCTGTACCATGTAACATGGAACCGTGTAAATATCCCAGAAATTCTTGTTGTGTTGGTAAAGCACAGTCCATAAATGGGTCTATTATGTGCGCAGTGGTAAGTTGTGCTCAACCGAAAATGTGCTGGCTTTGCGCATAACTGCAAAAATGCCCAAAAATTGAGGATATTTTTGCCTAGGTAATCACATTTTGGAGCAAAAAATGCCCAAAAATTGATATTTTTCGTTAAAAAATCGCATTTTTGAGCCAATTTTTTTGTCAAAAATGTCCATTTTTATCCGAAAATCGCAATTTTTAGGCTATTTTAGTCGAAAAAGTTGACAAAAATCGAATTTTTGATCTGTCAGTGGCTGAGTTCAGCCACAACGGCAGAGATTATCATAGCTAATCAAATAAATTTAGCCTACATTGACAGAAACTCCAGCTTCATTAGCTTGCACTTCAGCAACAGTAAGCCAAACAAAAGTTAGTCAATACAGAGTGGGCCAAAAGCCGGTTTTTGAGGGAGGTGTAGTTTTTGGCAATGCATCCCTGCGTGGTCGTACAAAGAAAATACAAAGATTGATTTTCCCCATTTTTGGCGAAAACTGACGGAAAAATAATCTTGGGGGACCAAGGTGATTTTGTCTGGGGTGACTGCCCCCTCCCAAAATAAGATCCTGGATACTCCACTGCCACCATGTAAGTACTTTTTAGCCCTCCCAAGTTTGTTGCCCCTCGGGCGGCAGCTGGACTGCATGGAGCACAACACAAACTTGTCCAGATACATGTGGCTCATGTGCTCAGTTAACGTATACTCGCACCTGTACTTCTGCCCCCACTTGTCCATGCAGCGGATCTTCATCCAAATCGGTCAATTGCAATCTCGCCCCGTGTCAATATCCACGAACTTCATGTTGTGGTTCATATAAAGCTATGGCTGTTAGTGGACAAGTTATATGTGGACCACAGGTTACTAAAGATCTTATTCTGTTTAAACCATAAGTTTAGCCAACGGAACCGATTGATACTCCATCGGGGTCGAATATATGTACTGCTGTTTCTAACATAGTTTCTGGAACAACATGTCCGCCAGGCGGTCAATGGTCATCATGGACCCAGGGTATATGTAGCGACACGTGTGGCATGTGTGGTACTCAGATCAACACAAGAACTTGTCTATCTCAAAATAGCGGTTGTCCGTGCACGTAAGTTGTTCATCTTGGAAAGTTTCTGAATTGAAATTTAGCGGTTCTCCAACCGAATCAATTGCTTGTTCACCACAATATTGTCAATTCCCTCGGGCTACATGTTGTTCCGGGTATGTTAAAAGCACTAGTACTTTTATTTGCGTTCCTAATTCGACAGGGTAAAGACACTTCATGATTCAATAGATGGGGTCTAATAGAGAGGGGAGGGGTGCTCAATTAGAGATAATACTGTATTTATTGTTATACATTATGATTATTTAAATAAAATTTGTAAAAAAAGCTTAAAAAACTACACCAGTGTGTCAGAAAACGTAAAATTAAATACAAGGTGTTCAATAATTATGTACTTGATTTATTAGGCTTAGATTTTATTGTGTTAGTTCGATATAAAATTTTGTGAGAGAACTTGAAGCACACCCTGTATTTACAGCTATCTTCATCTTGCACATTGAGTGCATTTTGGAGAAAAAGAGTTTATTTACAAATTTAACAAAAGTAAGAGAGCATAGTACAAAAGGTAAGCATTTGAAATAGATGTGAGAAGTATTTGAATAAGCATGAAGAAAATGAAGTCCTTGAAATGTTGCTGATAAGTTGTAAATTAACCAGACGAGCAAAGTCCGCATGCGGCCTGACAGTTTGAAGTCATATACGAATAGTATTGACTATTACTGGCACAATAACCTAGGCCTTGCCACTGTTTACAGTCGTCTTCATCCTCCACATTAGTACAGGTCCAGGCTGGAGCCGTTGCTGAAGCTGCCCACCAGGAGTTGCCCATCGAGCAAACATTGGCGCCACGATAAAGTTTGAAATAACCAGCATTGCCCCAATTGGTACCCCAAGAGTTCTTGATCAACCAATAAGGATTGCCACTAGCACTATCATTCCCATAACCAACAACTGTTATGGCATGTCCAGCGTCTGCAGCTGAGGCATTTTGACAATCGCTTATGGATGGGTGATAAACACCGCTTGTGTTAGTGAGATAATACATCGAATTCGGAACCCACATGGCTGGAAAAATTAGCATTGGATTTAAAAGTATCTCATGGGGCAAAACAGTGTAAGGAAACAAGATGTTTGTTTTTGTGCGTCCAATTCAAATCAAGTTTAGGAACCCCCAAAAACAAACATAATATGGGGATACGTTAAATACTTACTGTAGATAAGAGGACCAAGACTAACTAGTTGAGATGTCAATTGAGTTTCATCTGTTCCAGCATACCACCAATCGGTAGTGACAGTTATAGGTTTCACTGGTGTACTGCATGTACCACCAGTTGCCGTGTAAGGATAAGCAGTTTCAGTAGCAATGCCAATAGAGCGCTCATAAAGCAAAGCATATGGAGGATATCCACCCTGGCATCCATTGTTATCCGTGACACAGCTAACAAGATTTTGTTCAGAGAGATCAAGAAGAGAACCGTTTTTGATCGCCCAAGCTGATTCCATGACAGCTACAGAAGCGAATGCCCAGCATTAACGCCGAAATCATTTGAACCTTGATGCTGTTGCTTGATTGTGAGTAATTCTTGAAAGTTTTTCTTGAAGACTTCGAAACGAGCATCATGTTCAGCTTGACTCTTATAGTTACGCTTGAAGCTATAAATTTGTTATAGGTTGAAATTCTCGGAGAATGAGTCATATCACTTTTCATCTCTAACTTGCTTTTTCTTAAAATTGGTGAACTCTTGAAGAAAGTCAACTACATCAATTAAGCTTCCATGACTGATTTGACACAATTGAACGAAGCAGAAGAATATGGCAATTTTAGCCCACATTGTTAACGAATTAGAAGTGAATACAACTTGTGTATAATGATTACAGCCGATCCCAGCATCCTTTTATATTAAGCAACGATCGCTTTCGCCCGAAAAGGTTTATGCAAATTTACGTCTCGATTGTCGATTGTTTCTAATCCATTCAAATCTTGGTATCAGGGTTTTTGATGCCATCCCAAAAAAACATCCATGTACATGCAGGGTAGCTAAACAATTTTGCACAATTTTTCAAAAAAGTATTTTATTTTTCACCAAATAACACTATAAGTGGAGTGGATTCTATTAGAAAAATTGATTCATGCATTTCTTAACTCTGAAAAAGCCTCGCTGTCTCTGATTCAGATATAGCGGTCTCAGTCTTCGTAACAAAAACGCGTTCAAAAAAGACACCATTTTTAAAATTAAAAAAACAAAAAATTTGTGAAAAAAATCGATTAAAATTCGTAAAAATCTGACTTTTTAGACTACCTTGTACATACATATTTTATTGTTCGTTTTTTTGTTGGGTAGATAATTTATTCAATCCTTCGAGAAAAACAAATTCGTGTAATCGGATTTGCAGAAAGAACTAAACAAAAATGTGCAGAAAGCTGATTTGCAGAAATAACTAAACAAAAAGATTTGTGATGCCACGCCATCAGAAAAACAGGCCATTTACATAAATTTGTTATTGTTCAGGAGCGATCTTTTTGACTAGATGGATAATTTATTCGTTTTTGAATTAAGCAAATCTCATACGTTAGGATAAGCTGATTTGGAGAAAAGGAAAACAATATTTCATCATACGTTGTCATTTTTGATATTATTATTGACTTGTAATCTTTTTTCTCTTTTTTATCCAAAAATGGTCCCAAGATATCTAACAATGGAACATCCCAGTGATGGCATCTCCGATTTTGTCCAAACATATGCCAATTTTTTACTCATGATGGGAGTATTAAAAAACCACAAAAATCTTTTCCTGTCAACTCTCCTATGGGGAGTTAGAGCTCAAAATATGGTCTTGGGCTCAAAGATATCGTCATAGCTTTTTAAGAGATGAAACATTTAAATAGATTTTGTAAAAAAAGCTTTAAAAACTACACCAGTTGTGTCATAAACGGAAATTTTTTTAAAACCTTTGGCTTCCACACAGCACGCCGTTTCTTATCAGAAAGGGTATTCCTGTCTCTCATTTCAATTTATTAGCATGAACAGCAAACTCTCATCGTTTACAATATTGTTTATTTCTTTAATACGTGCATGGTCTTAACAATATTTTGGACGGGTTTTTTTGCATCAAAATGGACAGTTGAAAAGGTATGCCCCGGAGTGCCATATGCACTTTTTTAAAGATCAAAAAATTCGGAACTAGTATCGATTAGATATCCCACTGAACGTGAAATTAAAAATTGAAAAATATTTTATCCATATTTACACATTTATTGACTTTAAACTTAATTTTTTCGAATTTTTTGCTTATTTTTTTAGGGTCAAATAAAAGTTTTCACGCTTCGGGAATGCGCGCAATCGATTTTTCGCATCAAATTACCCTTAAATATGTCATTTTTTTAAATTTTAGAAAAATTTTTTTCGATTTTTGACCCTGGAATGACCCTCTGATAGCTCCCATCTTTTTTGAGATGAAGCTATCTTTTTTGCGCTCGATCTCCAGTTTATTAGCTTTATTCAGATATTGAATCAGTACAACAAAGAGTATAAATTTATATCTTCAAACGACGATGATACGGATGATTTAAAACGAATATGCAAAGAATTTCGATTGCTGTAAGGGCCGTTTCAAGTACAGTTGAACATCGAGATAATAGCTTCCCTGGGCTCATATTTCTGCATTCCCGAAGCATGAAAACGTTTCCTTGACCCTAATTCAGGGAATGGATACACAGCTTTTGAATTGGAGGAATTTTATAAATGTCAAATTTGGATTCCCCGCACATTTTTATCCCAAAAGGGATCTTTTTAGGCAAAAATCGCATTTTTTCGACTTTCGCTTTAATACACAATACGCCTTCTCTGAATCAGGGAAGCGTTTTTTGCTTCAAATATATCAAACTTAGATTCCCCGTATGTTTCTACCCATAGAGGGATCATTTCCAGAAAAAATTTTTTCACGTGAGTGGCCCCCTATTGTGCTCCAAAAGTTGCTATTTTTGTTTATATAAGAATTTTTAGACCCCCTCCCCAACTTTATCAAAAATGCACTAGCGTTATCAACTTTTTGTTGAGAAGGTTGACCCCCCCCCCCTACATGATAATGTAATATCTGGATGACTCCATAATCTAAATTTTGTGTATTTTTATTTTTAGTTTGCATGAAGCTGAGCAAAAACTTCAAGTTCAAAACAATCGAGCTCTAGATTTAGAAATTGAATTGAAAAAGCTGAAACGATTACATGAAGAAAAACAAAATGAGTAAGCCAAAATTTTTTCAAATACATGTCCAATTAATTTTAGAGTGAATTTTGAAAAGAAAATTGCTATACAATCAAAAAGAATATCTTATAATAATTTATATGTAGAGCAGCTCATTATGATTAGTGATGGAATTCGAGAGAAAGAATACAAATTTATCGAATTAGAAAATGAGGTAAGTTTAACAAAAAAAGTTGGATGTTGAATATAGTTAGCTTCCGCACCAGAAATTTTTGATAGTCCATGGTATAGACGTAGCCAGGATTTTTGAGTGGGCTCAACTGTCAACATTCATGAAAAAAATAAAAAAATAACAATATTTGACATCCAAATGCTTTTTTGGGCAATTTGTAAAAGTACGACTACGCCGAACAGGTCACCAAACGGGGCGCCGAACACGCCAAAGGGTCCAAATTAGGCCTAAGTCTAATTGGGACCCTTTGACGTGTTCGGTGCCCCATTTTGGTACCCCGTTCAGCGTGTTCAGCGCAGTCGTACTTTTACAAATTGCCTTTTTTTGATCACCCATCCACTTTTTAAAACGTAATAAAATATTTTTAGATAGATAACTTGAAACAGTCTCTAAAAATAGCCGAAGAAGACAAAAAGACATTGAATTCTCTTCTCAACGTTGCTGTTCAACAAAAAATTGCTATAACCGATAAGCTGGAGATGCAAAAAGAAGAAGAAATACAAAAACGGAAGAGGTCTATAAAACCCCTTCATTCACCAGAAATCCGGCGTTCTCATAATAGTTTATATAAGGATGAAAGTTTTAGTTAAAGGACCATTCCATTAGGACAAAATTGCCATTTTTGTTTATATAAACTGGAGACCGAGCGCCCTCGCGTTCCAACTGAGCATCTGCAGCGCTTGGCCTTCGTCCTCGCTTCCGAGCGGCGTTGAATCAGGATCAGGGGAGTGTTTTCAAGCTTCGGGAATGCGCACAATCGATTCTCCGCATGAAATTACCCCCAGAAATATGATTTTGAGGGAGAAATTTGAAAATTGTTCGATTTTACTGGACTGGTCCTTTAACACCAAAATTTGGTGTTCACTCATCAAACTAACACCAATTTGGTGTTTCTTTTTGTTGTTTGAATCACTTAACACCAAATGTTTTGTGTGTAGTACATGTCTATTTGTTTACAAAACATAAAACTAAAATTTTTTTATTAATTGTTATGACTATCTTGTTTAATAGCTTTTTTGTATTCCCAGGGCCAAACTCCGCATAAATACATTATACCACTTAATTCTTGAAACGACTTTCGGATATTCTAAAAAAATTTGCTAATAACTACAACGTGAGTACAACAAAACGGGTTGTAGGATTTTTCCAAACACGCGCTTTTCCAAATCGTTTTTTGAAAAATTTTTTTTCTTTTGCCTCGAATAACCTAGTGAAATAAAAAGTGTGCTTAGAAAAGTCCGTTTTTGAATTGGAAAAGCGTGTTTCATACCAATATTTAAACATTTTTGCAAACGACAATAACGGCATTGGCGATGTGTTAAATCTACTTTTTAAGCATTACTTTATTAAGATGGCAAATTACTTCCATCTATCACACAACTTTTTTCAGTTCCACATATATAAAACTTTTTTGCGGATACTGATCGTCTAAAAAACGCTGCACATGCTTTACAAGCAATTCCACCAAAATGATTAAATTTAGCTGGAAGACCACATACTTGGCATTTCATTCTAAAAAATTTAAACAAAATATCAAAAATACGTTCATTATTTCTCTTTCGTTTAAAGGACCAGTCCACTAAGTTACAATCATATGAAAAAATAATATATTTGAAAAGATCATGAAAAATGGAGCATTTTTTGTTTTTAAAAGTTGTTAACCCTCAAACCTGATCAAACGGAATTCTCCCTGCTATTTGGGGGTTAAACGGAGGCCTTGCATATATGGGGAATAAGCCCTAAGAATTAAAATGGTTTGTGAGTGTAGACTTCAAGTTCAGCACATCGTAGTACCACCCCCTATGTGACTCTTCCAGACATTGCCTCTTAAAAGACCACTAAACTTTTGAACGAACCCCAAAATTCAAAGAAAAAGAATTTTTAGCAGTAACGACATTATTTTCTGAGTGAATGATAGTTTTAAAAATTTAAAAATAAACTTTATAGCACTGTCTAGTCTTTTTAATTATAAATCCAATTTTATATATGAACTTTTTGTATATGGATCAAAAAGCATACTGAGTAGATTGTACGTAATAGCTGTAGTTATAGCACTCAAATAATACCTATTGCCACTCTTCTAAGTATAACTATTATTAATAAAAATTGTAATAGCTATCCATTGTTATGTCAGATTTCCATACTATTATTTAAACGCATTTTTATTTGATTTTATGAGTTGTATTATGTGAAAATCGTAGTAGGAAAATTTCTAATATATAAAATTCTATTATTAACAAAAATTAAAATTTTTGAGAAGACATACTCTAGACAGGAAATTTATAGTGATGTATAAGAAAAGGTCTAATACAATAGACTTCATGAAAAAGTTTGTTTTTAGGCAAAAACTGTACTTGATTTTTTAAATTCGAAGAAAAAGGCATCGATAAAAGCTTCAAAGATTTTGCTGAAATCAGCAAAAACTCAAGAAGATTTTTATGTGAAACGTCGATTCGTTCTATACGGGGAATCGATTGTGCGCACTCCCGAAATTTGAAAACGCTTCCTTGACCCTGATTTAGGGGAGAAATCGGTGTATTGAAGCGAAAATCAATTTATTTACGTAAATACGTATACCTTCCCTGAATCAGGGTCAAGGAAACGCTTTCACGGTTCAGGAGTGCGCGCAATTGATTCCCCGCCTAGAAAAACCTAAGAATCGACGTTTTTCTCATAAAAATCCGAAAATGTTTGATTTTCGCTTCAATACACCCATCCCCATTCCCTGAATCAAGATCAAGGAAGCATTTGCACGCTTCGAGAATGCGCGGAATCGATTTCTCGCATAAAATTACCCCTAGAAAAGTCATTTTTGCAAAAATTCAAAAAAAATTTTTTCGAAAGTGCTGCTGCAAAGTTTACCCCCCTTTAAAGGGGGGTGCACGCCCAGTACGCTTCTCGAAAAAAAATTTTTTCTCCAAATTGGCTGATTTTTGGTACTCAGGGGTTTTCGGCACGAGAAATCGGTTGGCGCAGGTCCTGAATTCCAAACAAATTTTTGTTGACTCCCTATGGTGGTACCCCATGTTAAAAAAATTAATTTTTTCGTAGAGGGTCAAAAAAATTTTTTTGTAACTCGGGACTTGCGCCAACCGATTTCTTTTTTTATTTTAGCATATTCGTAATCAGTATAACTGGAAATAGTCATATACCAAGGTCGTGATCGGTCCTCCGAGTGTTAAGCTATTCTGAGCAACATTCAAAAAAATTTTTTGAAAAAAAGTTGTCTAACTATACCAGCATTTTTTGCGGGTAAAATCAAATCGACTCAGGTGGGATTCAAACCCTTAGACTCGAATCTTGGAGCACTACCACTGAGCCAAGTTCACGATAAAAAAATGATTAAAAGACAGAAAATTTATTTTGTAATGTTAAATAGCTTCAATAAACAACTTTTATTGAATCAGGGATCGAATTGGGCTTGGGTTTGGGCTTAGGCTTGAGTTTAGGCTTGGGCTTAGCCTTATGGATGTAACGTTATCACAGGTATCGAATTCGTGCTAATAAAATGAAAGACTGAAGCAATTGATTCACACTTTTTCTCTCTTCAATATAAATGAACGATAGTATAAAAATTTATTTTTGTCATAAAATTTATAAACCTTGAAAATTGTTTATTGTCGAAGCGATCGAAGAAACGGTAGAGGTCGATATTGATCCTTTGGTATGTCTATGAAAGAAACTCCTTTTATAGATGTGATTTGGATCCCAGGCGTTCCGGAATTTCTCGTTTGATTCAGGTCGAGATTCTTGTTCGAAGTTAGAGTGAAGAATCCTGAATCGTGTTTTTCGTCTAAAAATTTTTTCTTAGCATCAACGTTTTCTCGGTTGGATAGGATCCAGTCCGATCTTGCAAGTTAAACCCTGTTTCATGGCGAAGTTCCAAAAGCTTAGCGATGGCATAATGGCTAGGACGCTGGCAACGGCGGGCTTTTTTGCAAATATTCGAAATTTTAAAAACGAGTGATGCCATTCGACTCAGCTCAACGAGACGAATGAAACGAAGTATATATTGTACAGAAAGGCTAATAAATCACATAGCCAAGTGGTTAGTGTGCAAGGATTACACTTATAGGTCGCAGGTTCGAATCCCGGCCCGAAATTAAACCAGAGCCATACAGCGCAGAAAAATTTTTCTCCAAAACTAATGATAAACAAAAA